>WAAF01015182.1:73197-94627 GCA_013400475.1 Tricholaema leucomelas
GGGAGGGAGGGAAGGGGGGGGGGGAGGGAGGAAGGAAGGAAGGAAGGAAGGAAGGAAGGAAGGA
Organism: Tricholaema leucomelas; assembly: GCA_013400475.1. Classification (NCBI taxonomy): domain Eukaryota; kingdom Metazoa; phylum Chordata; class Aves; order Piciformes; family Lybiidae; genus Tricholaema lacrymosa; species Tricholaema leucomelas. The sequence continues at coordinate 73,262 of WAAF01015182.1, forward strand.
AGGGAGGAAGGAAGGAAGGAAGGAGGGAAGGGAGGGAAATGGAACAGAAAGAAAAGAGCCATTTCAGAGATACAGAGCATTAACAAAAGCCCTGTAGATTTCCAGCATAGAGTAACAGGGCTGTGGAAGTATTCGATCAGAGCCATAAATCTAATGAGATGGTAATGGTATGCAAATTAACAGCACCATGAGCCAAATGGGTAAAGTTTCTTTATGGAGCATATTAAGAGGCATTTTGCCTAAGTGGAATGGTCGGGTGAACAATAAATATTGAGCCTCAATCTGCAAGTATTGGTTGACAACAGTGATAAGATAAAAGAGATGAAGCCAAGTATTATTCCTCTGAATAAAACAGGCCAGATGCTGCAAATGAAAGCGTGCTGCCCTCCCACAGAGGGCAGCTACAGCTAGGCAGCCCTTGTGAAATAGCAGGGATTTTCCATTGCTCTTGCTCACGTTAATACTTCTTGAAAACTCAGATTTTTGATCCAGCTTTTATGTATTCAGAGATGGACAAGGAAATGTGAAACCCCAGGCCAAATCGTTTCCTAGTGTAAATTAGGTAACTCCCATTAGCTCTAGCAGTTTATGCTAGCTTTGGATCTGGATCCCAAACTGTACCTGCCAGCCACTGACTGTTGATAAATATTGAGTGGTCTCACTATGACATTTTAATTATAACATTATGGATTTCAGGAGGAGGGGGAGGCAAAAGAAGAGAAAGCATTTATTTTTGTTCTTAAGCTTCAAGGAAGAGGGGTGGGGAGTTATAAAAATGGAAGAAAATAACAGCCCCCTAGATCCCACAGGGATTTACAGGAGATTAGCTAAATCTCAGTTCTTATCATTTTCAAGGGCTCCATCCAACCTTATTTTAAGTTTCTTGCCATGGGCACCTACTCTGCAATTTTTATATGGGATAGCTTGAGATCTCTTGGCATTGTCAACTGCCATACTAATGACATGTCTTTTGTCCCGGGGTCTGAAGGCCTCTTTGTGCTTGGAGGCTGGAGAGCCTTTTGCATGCACCTTGCTCTGAAGACCGGGCTCATCTGCCACCAGTAAAGCAAACCCTAAGGATTGCAGCAAAGAGATGATTCATCTGCAGCTGCAGACCAATCTGGAGGGAGGTGAGCTGAGCTGGGGCCCAAATGTGCCCCTTTAACGTAAATGATTTGGGCACTGATAAAATACGTTAGTCTACTCGAGGTAACTCCAAGATCAGCTGTGCTCATGTCTCACTGAGACAGTGTGGGTGGAAAGCAACCTCCAGGGACGGCGACTCTACCACCTCCCTGGGCAGCCCATTCCAATGCCAATCACTCTCTCCACCAACAACTTCCTCCTAACATCCAGCCTAGACCTCCCCTGGCACAATTTGAGACTGTGTCTTCTCCTTCTGTTGCTGCTTGCCTGGGAGAAGAGACCAACCCCAGCTGGGTACAAGCTCCCTTCAGGTAGTTGTAGACAGCAATGAGGTCTGCCCTCAGCCTCCTCTTCTCCAGGCTAAACACTCCCAGCTCCTTCAGCCTCTCCTCACAGGGATGTGCTCCAGGCCCCTCACCAGCTTCCTTGCCCTTCTCTAGACACATTCCAGCACCTCAACATCTCTCTTGAATTGAGGAGCCCAGAACTGGACACAGTACTCAAGGTGTGGCCTGACCAGTGCTGAGTCCAGGGGAAGAATAACCTCCCTTGCTCTAGTGGCCACACTTCCTGATACAGGCCAGGATGCCACTGGCTCTCTTGGCCACCTGGGCACACTGCTGGCTCATGTTCAGCCTACTACCTACCAGTACCCCCAGGTCCTTTTCCTCCTGGCTGCTCTCCAGCCACTCAGTCCCCAGCCTGTAGCACTTCTTGGTGTTGTTGTGGCCAAAGTGTAGGACCCTGCACTTGGCCTTGTTAAATCTCATCCCACTGGCCTCTGCCTACCCATCCAGCCTGTCCAGGTCCCTCTGCATGGCTCTCCTACCCTCCAACAGATCGACACCTGCTCCTAACTTGGTGTCATAGATACATACAGTGTTGCTGGGACCTCAGTGTAGACCTCTTACTAGCTGTTTGTCTCTTGGTGGGAATCACTGTGTCTGCTGAACTCCTACTGTTGACTAAAACAAGGCAAACTCAATGCTCCAGAGTATAGCACACCATTTTTTTGGATGCTTCCCTGTATGTACCTTATCTAAATGTTTCATCAAAGCCTCCAAGACCTGCAGCAAACACATCTCTCACTGCAAAATCTTAACATTTCACCTGTTATTTGGACTGCCTTGTGCAGCCAAGAGAGACAGCAAGGCTGAAGTGTTTCAGAAACGTGGTTCAACAGATTGCTTGTCAATCTAGGAGTTAAGCAACCTGGTCTCTGCTCCTTAGTGTGATTTCTTTGTAAAGGCCTTCCAGATCTACCAACAAAAAAATGAGATTCATAGAAGCTAAAGCCAGAAGTGTTATAACAGTGTAAATGTGGGTGCATGGCATTTCCCCTTCAGAGCTTAATAATAGAATAGCCACCTCCATCTGTGGTCAACTTTAATATCTGACAAAATCTGTTCTGTTCACCTCTATTTCACATTGCCCTGCCAATTATTAGCATTGTGCTCAATGGAGCTGCCACACAGCTCATTTTGTGGTTACTAGCTTAGTAAATAAATGTGTCACACTAAACATCATGACTTCTGAGGGAGTTCAAAAAGAAGTGGACAAGCTAATAGGTGCAAAACTACCTTAAAGCTACCAACTTCTTCTCTTGCAGAGAGAAAATCTATTTTTGTGAGTTACAGAAAGGATGGAGTCTCCTCCTCTGCCTCTTCCAATCCAAATGTTGGCTGCCCCCCCTACCTATCTTCTGTCTCAGAAGACAGTCCTGATTGCACTGTGTGGGACCCAGCACACAGCTGCATGCTGCCAATGGCTTATTCAGCAGATGTGTGAGACTTAGCCTGTCTCCCAGCTGCAAAAGAGGATGCTGAGCAGAGCAACTGAGAGCTAAAATCACTCTGACTTCCTCTCAGTAGCACTGCTGCTTTTTGCTCTACCAGTCATCTCTACACCGCCATGTGATGGTTGCACCATCAAAATGGCCAAGGGCATAAAAAGTGGGGACGTAATGGGCAGACCAATATCATGCTCATCTATTGAAGGCTGGTTAATGTCAAATGGAGCATAGTTAGGAGTCAAATGGAAAGAGAGTCACTGCCCCACATCTTCTGAAATATTTGAAATCCAAAGTATGGGCAAGTGGTGAGGATGGGACTGATGGTTTGGGTTTTACTACTACCTTTGATAATTTTTTTGCCAAAAAGGAGGAATCAGTTTCCTAGCTGTGGTATCCAGGCTGGCTGTGCAGGGCATGGCCAACAACTTCGAGTTCAACAATGACACCAACTGTTGTGGGGTTGTTGCGTGATATTTGTCAGGCTCTTTCTCCTGTGTGCAATAGAATCAAAGGAGCTCAGTATGGTCAGTGTTTTTCTGAAGTGGGATTTTTGTTAATGAACATCTCCTATTTGGGCATTTCCAAAGAGAATCCTGAACCAGTTGCACCAGAAGACAAGTACAAATCAAATATCCTTTATAGGACCTGAAGCAAGTTGCGCCTTGCCTGTGCTTGGTGCCAAGCTGAGGTCCGGCCCCATCTTCCTGCTCCCTTTTGGGGATGCTGGGCCCCAGGGTCGTGTCCTACATGCAGAAATCTTACTCATGAAGATTAGTTCCAAAACATCCCACAAGGTCTTTGACTTTGGCCAGTGTCCTGCAGGCAGGTGCAGAGAAGCAGATCCAGTGCACCTTTATCTTGCCTGTTTATTCCCACTCCCAGCCTTGGCTTGAGTCTATTCAATCCCTCACATGCAGAAAATTCAAACGAATCACAGAAATGTCAAATGAGACTGGCTTGCAGAATGAGGGCAGCTCATTTCTGAGCTCAGCTGAGATTGCTGGAGGAACTAACACTTTTGTAGGCAGATAGAGTTCCAATTTGTATAATAAGAGATGTTGTCTCTACCTGCAAGACTCACCTTTTACTGCCTTCTCACTAACACTGCACTTAGCAGTCAGACTCAGACCCATGAATGAAGCAAGGTTGGCTTCACCTCTTATAAGCCTAAAAGGGTCTTCTCTCTAGTGAAATCCTCATGCCCTCTGAGCCCCTTTATGGCACCTGAGGCTGAGGTCCCCTCAGTACAGATTTATCTCTCCATGCTGAGCCAGCATGAAGCCAATTCAGTGCTAAGTGCAATGTTCCCCCCATACATTCTTGCAGATAGAGCAATATTATCCTGTATTAGGGAAGTGTCACTTGAGACATTCCAAAAGCCATAAGACTATATTGGTTTTCAGACTCCTGCTGTGTTGGCTTGGGCATTTTCTGTTCTCTTCTATGAGAGCACTCTGTTTTCAGCAGAAATGTCAGGATGCCAATGAGCCAATGAAAGGAATCTCCTTGGCATTTAGCCTTTAATATTTCCTAGACTCTTAATCTTGGGATGAGAAATCCAGTGCCGAGGAAGGGAAGCTAGAGGATAGCTGGTTTTCTTTATTCATTTCCTGAAGAATATGTATCTGCTGTTTCTGTGAGCAGTAGCTGGGATTTAGGTCTGGCACAATCAGTTAAAATGACATTGCGATGCGATCTGAGCTTGGGAGTTTATTCCGCCCGCTTTCAGCATTGTGCAGAATGAGGGATGGAGTGAAGAAAAAGAAAGGCTAAGTAAGGCTTGCTCCAGAAGGTCTTTGATAAACAAGTTTTGCTCTTGTGTAAGTTTGTTGAGCTGATGCATAGTAGAAAACAGAGATGTAGCCAAAGGAGAATTCACAGCCAAGTCACTACCTTGGCACTAGTGGGAAAATCAGAGTTATGCAGTAAGTCACTCATCTCCAGAGAATATTCTGAAGAAGTCAGATTTGGCCCTTGTTTGTGCTAGAATAACTGCAGGGTAATGTTCTGAAATTAGGGAAGTGATTCCAACTTCAGAGTTGTGTAACAAGCATCTCAGTCAAGTCTGGGACCCAATTGCCTCAGGGTGAAGTTAAGCAACTGTAGCATCAAGAGTTGTCATATGGAGGTCTCAAGCATCACCTGAGCTGGATGCTGCAATCCCTAAGACACCCTGCTCAGGTGATGTGGCTTCTCTAAAGTGAACTGTTGGGCCTGTTAACAAAGTGAACAAAAGAGAACTTAGTCTGGGATTTGGACTCTAACAAGATCTTGACTAATCCCTCCAGATATGAACCCTCAAAGTCCCAAAGGGGTCATGGACATGGTACTCTGGAGATAGAAATCTTCCTTCTACAAAGACACAAAGAGAACTTTCAGCATAAGGTCCTGCCCAGAAGCTTGACATTCACAGCAGACTCTCCAGTTAGTCACAGAGTCACAGAATGCATCTGGTTGGAAAAGACCTCAAAGATCATCCAGCCCAACCTTTGACCCAGTACCAAAGGGACAATGCCAAACCGTGTCCCCAAGCTGCTCCTTCACTTTAGTAAGTGAAAACCACAGAGGTAGTTCTCTGCTTCCTACCATTCATGTCCATCTCATTATTCCCACAGGTAATATTGTTTTTAAACCCACCCTATTTTACAAGCCTGTATTTGTTCTCAAGTTACAACAGCCTCAAGAGCTTACTTTAACAGCCCAGTTCACAGGAGCAGCCTAGGGATGTCTGGACACCAAACACAGTGGTTGTCATTTACTACCATGTGGGACCCTCATCAACCTGCTTTTACTTCAAGGGTCAGCCAATTCCTCCAAATATGTCAACCACCAGCTTCCAGCACTTGTGTGACTGGGTCTGGCCCATGATTGTTGCTACAAGAACAGAGCCCAAGTGAAAGGAGGAGTCTTATCTATGAGACCTTTTTTTCCCTTTGCTTTTTTTTTTTTCCAAACGTATTTTTCATCTCTTTTTGCATTTCTCTTTACTTAAACAACTGTGGCTGGATTAAAAAACAAAACCAAAAGCAACATGATATGAAACACATCCAGTTCCAGTCAGTGGTCTGGTTCCTAGAAACCACATGTCTTTTGCACCACCACCCACCTGCCCACTTCTTGCTAAACTTTGGCAATAGACTGGACTTGCTTATTTCCACAGCATGATAATTCCTCCCTTCCCCCACATTGTTCTAAGTAGGTTTGAGGGCTAGATATATATGCTTTTACAACAGGAGATGTTCTGATGTAAATTCTGCCTCCCACCTGAGATGAGGCTCCAAAAAAAAAACCAAAAACGTTTAATGTGCTCTACCAGCAGCCCTGAGAAATGCAGATGGTCTTGGCTCTATTTATTTCTCTCAGCTTCCACCTTTTCCTTTTTTTCTTTTTGGTCATCCACAGACAAAATTGCATGCACCAAATCTCCACCTTCAGCCTGCCAGCTGCTGAACGCTGGGAGCCTTAGGTGAGATGATGGGAAAGAAAGTGAAATGGTTTGTGTCTTTTATGTGCCCTCGAGGGAGGTGATAAGAGCTGGGGGGTGGGGGAGACATGACACCGTCTCAAAGGGTGGGATGTAAATGAGGGTGTTAAAAGAGAAAAAGAAAGGGAAAAACATAAAGAAGGAGAAAATAAGTATTCTTGGTGGAACACAAATAGAGTCCTAGCTAGGTATCATTTGCCAAGGAAATTGCATTTCTATTTGGGAATAAATGAGTGTAAAACTTGTTGAGGCCCAGGTAATAATAGAGCGGAGGAGGAGGAAATTGAAATTTATGACTTTGCAAATGACTCCTGTAGAAAAGAGAGACACACATCAGAGGTGTCTTTTTATCCACCACCACCCCCCTTCCCCTCCCTCTTCTTTTTCTCTTCTTCCTGCAGATGAGGAGGACAGGTCTGCAATAAAATAGGTCTAAGCTTTACCGGCCTGGAGATGCTGCGGCGGGGAGGTGGAGGGGGGGAGTGGGGGGCCAGGGGACATTAGCACTTGCTGTAACGTTGTCAGTGCCGATGTAAATGGACGTGCTACATAGTCAACAAGACACACTTGGCTGCCTGCAAGTAGGAAGTACTTAAATCTTGGCACTGATAAATGGAATATTTTTAAGGGAGCTAATCAGTGAAAATGGGGTTTCATCAGGCGCTGACATGTCTCGCTTGCTTCAGCGAGTCCGAGAGAGAAAAATGATTGTGCGGCGCGGTCCGGAGCCAGCCGGAGATGGGGAGCGAGAGAAAAGGAGCCGAGGATTGCTCATGGGGTGTGAGCTGGGGGAGGGGGGAGGAGGACTGGAGCTGGTGGCATCTCTGCCTTCACTCACCCCTGGCCCCCTGGGGCGCCCACCCCCACGCTCCCTGCCGCCCCGTTCCGCCTGGGTGTGATGGATGGCCTGGTGCAGAACGGGCTCCGTGCAAATCCCCAATCTGCAGCCTGCTGGGCTCAGTTGGATCAGCAGCAGGCTAGCTGGTATTTCTGGATAAACACTAATAAATCTTCCTTTTCTTCCCCGGCAAGCGGTGCTTCCCCTGCCTCCCCCAGCCCCTCGTCTTTTCGCCTCTCCTGATGGTGCAAGGGGAGTGGGGGGAGAGGTGAATTTGAGGTGTAGGGAGCTCAATGGGGGTGGAAGCCAAGCCCTGAGATGGGCAGAGGTTCTGGCAGAGGAAAACTCTTAGGCTGTGGGCTTGCAAAACTTCCCATCAGCTCTTCTACCTCCAGTTCTGCTGCTGACTGATGGGTCAGTGGGGACAATTCGGTCCTATTCCTATGCCTCTGTTCTGTCTCTCTGGAACCATGATAATTATTTAAGGTGAATCTTGTAGAGTAGGGTTCTAGGTTAGACTTGGTGATCCTGAGGGTCTTTTCCAACCTGGATGTTTCTGTGATTCTGTGATCCCTTTCCCCACAGCCCCCCCAAAGTCTAGGTGATCCATGGGTGCAAAAGGGATTTGGACTTGGCCCTTAGCCTCAGAGATGGGGCACCGGGGATTATGTTCACCATTTCAGCTGAGCCTCACCGTGGCTCTTGTCTTCAGCTCCAAGGGCACGGTAGCTCACAGCTGAGAGTGTATATCCCCATCAGTGAACCCAGCCAACCAGCTGAGCTACTGACTCATTCCACTGACATGGAATCTTGGGTAACAGAGACCAAAATAATCTGACAAAGAGCTCTAACCTCACTCATCCCCCTGAGACAGACCACAACGGCCACAATTCCATGGGTGTTCTCATGGGACACAGCAAGTGGGTAACCACAAAAATCCCATTGGGACAAGGCAGAGCTTTTACCTGCTTCAGCCAAAAAACAGTGGCTGAAGCTGTTCTTGTTACCAACCTACCTGTAGGTGACCTCAGAATCCTCTGTAAACCAAAATGCAAACAGTAAGAGCTGCAGCTCCTACAGCATCCTTATTCAGCTCCTACAGTGTCCTTATGCTGCAGCAGTGAGGGACATAGCAGGATTTGTTCTCATCTGAAAGGGAAGATCCTTGCATAAGAAAATTATCATGGAAAGAAATTGTTCCAACAGACTAAGAGAGGGAAGAAACACATAAATTAAAAGACGGGGAAAAAAGAAGAAAGCCCAATACTTACATCCTTAAGTCACAAAGGTTCAAAGCAGAATTCCCTCAGTAATCAGGAAATGAAAACGTCCTTCAATTACAGAGCATTTTAAGACATGATTATTTCATGTGCATGCTATTAAGAAAACGACAGTGGAAAATTCATCATGAAATAAATTAATACTTAAACATTTTTAAAAAGGCTCCCTGGTGTATTCTTCCCCTCCTCCCCTTTCTGACACAATAATGTGTTGGTTCTAAAGACAATTTTTGTTGGACTAAAGATGATGAAATACACAATGAAAAATACATTTGGAAAGCAAATTCATAACTACCTTTTTTGCTTGTTTGTTAAGGAGGCAGTTTAGCTGAAAATACGTAAAACCCACGGCTATTTATTATATTCTGCTGCTGGAAAAGAGTCTTTTTCTTTCCTTCGTGAAGTCAAACACGCTCGTGTTTGAATAATGGCCTCCCAAACTCACACAAACTCAACAATTTAGGCTGCATTTGCCTTTTTTTCTCTCTCCTTTTTTTCTGCCAATGCAGTGCATCACTACACCTCACATCACAGCACGAATTTCTCGCCACCGCGGCAGAAGCTGGTGTTCACCAAAAACTGCAGAGAGCTACAAGAAGGGTTTGATGTTGGGCATCAAATAAATTGCCTGGGTTCTAATTTAAATTCCCAGAGACTCAAATATATTTGATAGAACCAGCAACAATTTTATAGAGTGCCCTTCCCTCTTCCTCCTTGTCGCGGGGGGGGTTCTGCCGCCTATGCCGATTGTGGCAGAGGGGAGAAATTAACTGGTGCAAGATAATACTCTATAAAATACATAATTTACTAACTTCAATATTCTGAACTCTCACCACCACCAACCACCGAATTTTGATCTTACCATGGATCTACACGGTTATGAAGGACATTATGGGAATAACATCAAACAGTAACTATTACAATAACTAGCATACATTCAAACTATAAACACAGAGAGGATTTTTCCCCACCACTTAATGTCGCTTGGGGTCAATATGCTGTTTGCCCGGCAGGTGGGCTGAAACTCTTTCTGCTCTATGGCAGGAGGCAGTAGAAATTACAGAGGCATTAAAGCATTTAGTCACAAATTTACTCTGCTCTCATCAGACCCCACCTGGAGTACTGTGTGCAGTTCTGGAGCCCCCAACACAAGAAGGATGTGGAAATGCTGGAGCGGGTCCAGAGGAGAGCCACGAAGATGATCAGAGGGCTGCAGCACCTCTGCTATGAGGACAGGCTGAGAGAGTTGGGGCTCTTCAGCCTGGAGAAGAGAAGGCTTCGAGGAGACCTTATAGTGGCTTTCCAGTATCTGAAGGGAGCCTACAGGAAGGCTGGGGAGGGACTATTTACAAGGTCTAGTAATGTCAGGATGAGGGGGAATGGGTTTAAGCTGGAAGAGGGGAGATTTAGACTGGATGTTAGGAGGAAGTTCTTTACAGTGAGGGTGGTAAGACACTGGCACAGGTTGCCCAGGGAGGTTGTGGATGCTTCCTCCCTGGAGGCGTTTAAGGCCAGGCTGGATGAGGCCTTGAGCAGCCTGCTCTAGTGGGAGGTGTCCCTGCCTATGGCAGGGGGTTGGAGCTGGATGATCCTTGAGGTCCCTTCCAACCTAAACCATTCTATGATTCTATAAATTCTGATTAATTCTCAACCACCCTCCGGGGCTATGTCACAGCCTATACAAGTGTCCAATCTTCAGGGGCTCTGCCCGTGGACTTTGAGGCTGGAATTCTTCCGGCTTCAGGGGAAAGGAGAGTGTTCCTGGCTTCTGGGGGAAGGACAGCCTCTGACCTTGTGCTGCTGGCTTCTTCTGGGTGCTCTGTCCAGGGATTCTTAGGCAAGACCTTCAGATGCAGAGGCAGGACAATGCCGTACAGTCTCACACTGGTGACAGGCCGATCACATGCAGACAAGTGGGGTCTGCTCCTGGCAAGTTGTGGCAGTGGCGTGCACCAGGCAATAAGAAGGCAGCGGGCGTGCAACAGGGTGCACGGCTGCAAGGGAGACTGAGCTCTATAGAGGCAGGCTTAAGCATAATAATGAACAGAGGCAATGCGGGGGAGCCCGAGCCTAATGATGAGCGAGCGAGCACACACCTGAGTTCACCTGTGTATCTCTACTTATCAGATGTGGGCCGAGATTAATGGCCCGTTGGCCACCAAAATGACCAATCAGCTTGGCAGTTAGCCAACCATACCATAATAGGGAAAAGCCATAAGCCTGGACCTCCCAAATATGAGGATAGCATGGGCCTAGCACCCGGTAGGCATGAGCTGAGAGCATGGGCTTATGCAACCGCTTACACAAACACATTGTACCACTTGGACCCTGGGCAGGCCAGACTTTATGGCACCAGGCCTATTGTGCCCCCTTTATCCATTTAATGTGTTTACCCCTGGTGTGGGCAGAAAAACATGTCCAGGAAGAGCATGGCATGAATCAGCCTATTTTCAGGCCAACAGGCCCTCCACGACACTCCTTCTTTCCCAAAAGAAAGGAATTAGATTTGAGAGAGAAAAGGTAAGCACACCCAAATAAAAGATAATCTCACTCTGCTTTGGCAGTTAAAAAGGAAAAGTAGTTTAATGATAAATTAAAAAGCTTATCTGAGGTAGGAAAGTTATAAAGGTGTAGGGAAGGGAAAACAAACCACAAAATGTGTAAATACCACCAGATTTTTGATGGTAATGGGTTTGTCTGCCTCGTGGGTGATGGCCACGTGGTAAGAACCAGGAACAGGATGGCGATGCTGGTAAGCAGGGAGGCAGGGAGCGCAAAGTGAGAGAGAACAGGAAGTCCCCCTGCTTTGATAGACCTTTAGACAGGAAGGGGGAGTGAGCTAACCATGAATCACCTGGTGGTGTTCAGACCACCCCTGGGGAGGGGTCAAGACCACCTAGGGTCAGGTTCAAGGTGACTCCCCCTGGAGGGTTAACCCTGTACAGGTTTGATTCCATCCGAATCCAAGTGGAGTTGGTGCTAGGGAGACTGACAGAACTACAGAAACATTCTGGTTGGAAAAGACCCCCAGGATCACCAAGTTCACTTTACAAAGTTCACCCTAAAACCATATCCTCAAGTACTACATCCAAACGACTTTTAAATACCTCCAGGGTTGGTGACTCAGCCACCTCCCTGGGCAGCCCACTCCAGTGCCTGAACACCCTTGCTGTGAAAAAATGTTCTCTAATGGCCAGTCTAAACCCCACCCAGTTGCAGCTTGAGGCCATTGCCCCTTGTTCTATCACTACCTGTGAGAAGAGACCAGCAGCAGCCTCTCCATAATGTCCTTTCAAGTAGCTCTAGACAGCAATGAGGTCTCCCCTCAGCCTCCCCAGAGAGATACAACAGTGCAGCACCAGAGACCTGAGCTCTCCAGTTAGGTCTATTACAGAGTCTGCTAAAACAAATCCACTGTTTTCATGGCCTTCCGTGGAGTTTGGCTTAGGAGGTGCATCGTGGGAGCCACATTGTATCACACATACCTCTTGGCTGAGCCTTGCTAGGAAGACTGGAGATTGCCATATCCAAGTGTCCACCCTAGCCCAGCAGCAGAATGATATCTGTGCCCATCACCAGGCCACTAACCTACTCAAACCCTGGTGCAAACCTGCAAGGTATGATGAAACAAGGTTAAGTTGAGATTTAGGAGATTTAGGTCAAGGCTGGATGAGGCACTTAGTGCCATGGTTTAGTTAATTAGAAAGGTTAGGTGATAGGTTGGACTCAATGATCTTAGAGGTCTTTTCCAGGCTGGTTAATTCTGTGATTCTGTGAAATCTCATGAAGGCTCTCTACATCAGCCATGAGGAAATTGAACTTGCAACCTGACACCAGGGAGTGGGTTTTATGATTCAGCAGGGCTCTTGTTGACCTTTAATGCTCTGGGCTTGTGGGTCCAGTCAGTAGAGCAAGCTGAGATTTGCTCCTGTAACAGTGTAGTGCTTCTAGGAATTACCTGTCCCCCTCTTCCCCACAATGAATTCACCTGGACTAGACTCAGCTGGCTGGATGTTAAGGAATGAAGCTTTATATCCACAGTTTAGCATAATGTACAAGCAGGCATTTACAATACATCACAGATACTTACAGCTATACACCCAAATATACAAGTTAAAAGTAATACAGAAACACAATACCCCTCCCAGAAGTCAGAGTGTCCAGGAGGGGCTCCCAATCATCCTTCCACCTTCTTTCCACCCCCTTATCCCAGAATCTGCCTTATGTGCAAGATGTGTTGGAAGAATTGGCAAGGGGGGTTAGAAGGAAATTATTAGTTGGGTTACACAGATCCAGCTAGAAGCAGCTAATACAGCAGAAACCAGGGAGAGACACCAACTGCCTTATCTACATTTGTGCCCTTGCTTTTATATGTCTCAGCAAACCTGTGAGTGAATTAGACATCACCATTGTTTTCTTTTCACAGCCCATATTCTAATTTTTCTCATTAAGATGTTCCAATTAGCTTCAAACCAGCATGAATGGGAACATCACTGTTGGGAGACCTTGCCAAAGCTAAAGGTGAATCTTGCAGCTTGGGACACAGGAAAATTATCTGAGGACTTCCACAGGAAATGAACATTCACCCATTGATATCTCAGGAAGGAGCAGAGTCCAACACAGCCAGGATATGTTTTTGTAGTGCAGCATGCAAGATCCTACCTTGAATTTTATCTTAGCTGGTGGACAGATGAAAGAGAAAATGTGTTGCCAACTCAGCAGCGAAATGGATACTGCTGGCACGATCCACCCCTGCCTAGGATCAGCACATCTGCTAGACTTGATGGTAGTTGGACTTCAGGATCCTTATGAGTGCCTTCCAGCCAGAGATATTCTATGATAACAAGCCTTGTTCTGCCACTGCGCTTTTGTATTTGGCCTGCATTATATGGCTGTGGAGTATCTGTTTTTCTGTTCCATGCCTCATGTTTTGAAGGAGGACCATAACTCACAGGGGTGCCTGCCTAGATAACTCACAAGTGGGATATACATGGCTGTCTCTTACTGAAGTACATTTTGCTGCTAACATGTATTATATTTGTACCATGCCAGAGGGGGTGTCTGCAGGTCTAAAAATGTTGGTTATAACAGCTACTCATGCTATTAGTATAGTTGTAGATATTATATGATTTATTGATGTGTTTTTATTTCCCACTGGTATGGTATAAATATATTTATTTCACAGAAGTGGCCAATAAATTTTCCTTATGAATCCTGTTATCTGTGCCATTAACCATTGATCATTTTTATGAGGTCACAACTTAAGGTGTACATGAATTTACACCTTAATTTGTGACCCTTTCCAAAATAATACATAGCCACTTCTGAACTATTCACCTCACAAAAGGCTCAGCTCATTTTTGCTACTTCCTACTGCACTCAGCATTTGTTTCCCATCAGATAATGGCCTATCATCATCTGCTTCATCTTCACACACACACAGACACACACACAAAGCAGATAGAACATTAATGAGATGAAACTTTCCTGGACGCAGTTCATTCTTTATGGCACTCTGGAATTCAACAAGACAGAATAAGCTGACAAAACAACAATAAATAATCCAAAGACTGCTTTAGCCTTCATGCTAAAATGACTAAGATTTCCAAACAGGAGCCAGAGAAGAATAGGAATGCCAGAAATTCAGATACTCCCAAGTAGCCCTCTCTATTTTCTTACTTTTCTTTGTCTTACAAATGATTTTTAGGATATTGAGCAGCAGGGGAACAATTCCTGTCCTGTAACCTTCATTACTTTGCTCTTTGATTTATTCACAACACAGAAGCCAGGAGTATTGTATCTTTATTTGTTATCAGTTCCCATATGCTTCTGTTTCAAGGTGAGGAATGTGATTAAAAGCCTTGGGTTAGTTGCAGCATTCTCCTGCTCTGATGATGACCTTCATCACTGGCCTTCTTTTCCTCCATTTCTTTACAGGGTGACATAGTGATCCACATAACTTAGTGGCTACCTCTAAATGATTGATTTGCAGGTCACCTTTTCAACTGTGATTTGGTCTTAGTTGCTCACTCCTTTCTCTGAAAGTGCCTAGCCACAACCTTTGGGATGTTGTCCATCTGCCACATGTCTGGTATGGCCAAAAAGTAGTACACCCTGTCTTGCCTGTAGAGCTGACCTTTCATCCAGCTCCTTTCCCAGGTACAATGAATCATATTTCATGTGCCAAGCAAATACCTCCCCACTTTTTTCCTTTCATTTAACCCCTCTTCATCCTGGCAGCTGTCCTTGCCATCTATGCCCAGCCACCCAATTGCCTTGGCAAATATCTTTGGTCTATCCTCTGTGTGTCACTTGTGTCTCTAGCTGAGCACTCTCCATCTCCATCATGCAAGCTGAGAGAGCCCTCCTTCATTCATAGAGAGGGCAAGCCCATCCCTTCTACTAGAAGCTGTCTGAAGCTAACTAAATCATTTGCTTGGCAAGGCTGTGGGCATTTTACTAACAAGCAACTCCAAATAGGTACCAGAGTTCCTACAAGTTCCTGGGGTCGTACACTGATGATCCTACGCATGATTTGTTTAATAGACAGCTCTACAAAGTGCATGTTTGTGGACATGCCAGACACAGTGTCCTCAACCAGCAGAAATTCAGGCCTTAGTGGCCTGGGTTGAAGAGAGATGACAGCTTCAGATCCTACTGTCACTATCTGTTGCTCTCTAGTTAGCCAATCTGTTGGCTTCACTTGAACACTTCACACTTCATGCCTGACTTGGCCATGAACGTCTCATCAAACACTGCAGCAAAAAATATAGAATCATAGAATCAGTCAGGGCTGGAAGGCACCACAAGGACCAACTAGTTCCAACCTCCCTGCCATGGGCAGGGACACCTCAAACTACATCAGGCTCTCTAGAGCCTCAGCCAGCCTGCCCTTAAGCACCTTCAGGGACGGGGCTTCCACCACCTCCCTGGGCAACCCCTTCCAAGGTCTCACCACCCTCATGCTGAAGAACTTCTTCTTAACATCCAGTCTAAATCTACCCATTTCTAGCTTTGTTCCATTCCCCCCGGTCCTATCACTACCTGACAGCCTAATAAGCCCTTCCTTTAACCCTGTATGTACCATGTTGCCTCATGTCATGCATCACTCTCCAGATAGAAAAGAGAGGAAAGCTTCCACACCCCGTAGGTCCTGGATGTGATGCCAATTGATCAGAAGTCCCATAATTCTTTGAAATCACAGGTTGGGGGAGAATCTGAAAGCATTTGCTGGTCTCTTCTCACAGGTAATTGGAAACAGAACAAGGGAGAATGGCCTCAAGTTGAGGCTGAGGAGGTTTAGATTGGACATTAGGAAGAAGTTTTTTATGGAGAGGGTGGTCAGGGACTGGAATGAGCTGCCCAGAGAGGTGATGGAGTCACCCACCCTGGATGTGTGTAAGGGTGGTTTGGATGTGGCACTTAGGGCTATGGTTTAAGGTGAATCTTGTAGAGTAGGGTTCTAGGTTGGACTTGGTGATGATGAGAGGCTTTTCCAACCTGGATGTTTCTGTGATTCTGTGAAATGTGCTGCTACAGAGAGATCAGTCCAAGGTCTTAGGCACCATGCACAGCATAGCCCTCCTTCCCCATGCCCCCTTCATAGCTTTTCCTTCACCCAGAGTTTGGCTGTACAGACTTTTTATTTGTGCACAGTTGTCCTTAAAAATAATAAGTGTCTATTTGCCTGTTCAAAGCCAGAAACAAGTTGACCAATTGCTGCTGTGTTTTACTTCAGGGTATCCATCTAAAGGCAGAGAGAGAGAGAATCAGTCTATAATGGTCTGCCTGGCTTGAAAACTCCATTTTGGGCCACGGAGAGTCATATTTCAGAGAGTATTGATCACAGTGCAGTTTGTGTTTCCTCACGTCCATGATCCTGTTTGCAGCCCTGTAAAATAATAACAGTACTCATGTCAGTAAGGTAATTACCATTGATCTAACACACTGTGACAAATTTTTCAGTCATGCCACTTGATTCATACTTAAAGTTATGGCACTGCTGACTGCTCCTTAAATAATTGAAGGATGCCCTTTGTAAATCAGCACACTCTTGCCAAAAAGTGGCAGTTTCTTCTTTGTTCTAGGCCTTGTTTCTTAGCTTCATCAGGGATTTCAAAATTAAACAGACAGGTTTCCACAGCCCACAAGGTTCATACATGCAGCAAGTATCATCTGAGCTGGCAAATCATTTATGGCACCTTTGTTCAAGAAAAGCAGGAAAAGAAGCAGAAGAAAAAGGTTAAACTCCAGGGTTTCCCTGGTGGTGCTGCTGGTGGTGGTTGCCAGCAGGTGGTAACAACTAGAGACAAAGGCAAATTTGTTTGATGTAAAACATCCATGAAAGCATTTATCATTCTCTTGTGGCTGCTGAAGGCCAAAGAGGAGCAGTAAGCAGGCCACTGGCAGCAGCAAGGACAGTTTTGGTCCTCTACTCCTGGCCCCACTGACTGCCCATGTAGGAGATCTTTGGAACCTGCCTTCTAAGGAAATTGGTTAGGGATCTGCACCACCACTGCATCAACCTCCAACACACTAAGGGAGGCACCACAGCTTCCCAGCCTGGGGTCGCCATAACGGGGGCCACAGGAAGTATTTGAGTCTCTGATCTGCTTTGTAATGTCAGCATTAAACACTACTGCTGTCTCTTAAAATACCTTTGGGAAATAGTAGCACTAGTGGGTGACCAACCAAAGGTAGCATGGCACTAGGTGGTGGCACCCATTGATAGCTAGCTATAAACCGTGTCCCCCCACTACCAAAATGCAGGCACTCTTCAAGGCAAGCCTGGATAAGCTTAGCACAGTCTTTCATCAAACCCACCTCCTTGGTTGTCAAGGAAGCCAAGAAATGAGTTTTGAATGGATACCAAATACCAGAAAGGAACATTTCTCATTGGCACTGATAGACAGATGTTTACTTTGGCTCTGAACTGCCTTCTGGAAGACCCTCTCTCCTTTTCTACAGCATGTAGAGAGATCATCTGATGGCTTTTCAAAGATACCCCTCAGCTGAGAAATCCACAATAGACAAATGTGCTGGTGAAGCAATCAGTAAAACCTCCACCTTCCATGTCCCAGTAGACTGTACTTGGCTCTAGACCTTTTCTTCTCAACCCTCTCATTTAGAGAACCTCTTCTGCAGTGTATAGAGGACATTGCAGTTAACACAGGAGTTTGCAGGTGAGGCTCAAAAGCAAACCAGAAGACCACGCTGTATGTGTACAAGCCACCTATCATGTCCATGGCTCGACCACTGTGCCCTTTGCTCAGCAACACCCTGCTGTGAGGTCCCTCCACAGTGAACTCAGAATTTCACCCTCCTTGGGAGGGAATCATAGCTATAGACACCTCCACTGTGCTTGATCTGAGGAGCTATGCAACACACAAATGAATTACCATTTGGCATGGTGGCTCTCAGGGGACTTGTGTGCTTGGGGAGTGCGCAGATCTGCAGCAACTATCACGGTGTTACAGCCTTTGGGAGAACAAACCGAGTCAACTATCCTTCAAGAGAGCCTCAAGCCTGCCCCTTCAGTATTGTCGGGGCATACAAAGCAAAAGTTCCAGCTTTGATCCACTCTGCTACCTGTAAAGAGTCGTCTTTTGTGGGCATTCTTGTACCTGCTTGAGATGAGGCCGGAACAAACAGAAAGCACCTTTAAAGGAGCTTACTAAATAAGTCTAGGATTGTGTGAACAGCATATTCAAGGGGTCAGATTTAATTCCTTCCTTCCTTTTGTATTCAGATTAGAGGCCAAGGTAGATTTGTAGAAGCCAAGACTCCTCAGCTAATGCTGCTTTTGCACTTAACCTGCAATTTACCTGTCAGTAACAAGTACATTAAAGGCCAACTAAGCTCTTCAAACTTCCAAACAATTTACTGCATGATCAGATGAGCATTTTAGCATCTAAGAGCACAACAGCTTGTTCGTGTCTAAGAAAAACATCTGCCATCTAAAGAAACTCTCCTCAAAAATGCATCTGGCAAAATAAATGTGCATATTTAAAGGAGCAGCATGTTTTAAGTCAATCAAACACCTCAACAATAACAATAAAAAGCCTTCCAAAGAGACTCCTTGCCTTTGATATATTGGCTTGGTTAAGAAGGGCTGTGTTTTCAGAGCCTCCTAAATTCCTCAGCTCAAGTGCTGAGTGGAGGTTTATTAAGTGACCTGTCTGGATGTATATCAGCCTTGTCCCTAGTGGGGGTCCTATGTTAAATTCCATCATTAAAACCTATTACCCAGCTATCAAAACCCGCTGTAATTCCATCTAATGACCTCATTTCCCTAAGCGTAACTCGGCGCAAGGTTTGCTGATGTGGTGTTACCTCTTGGTGGGCCACAGCCCCTTAGCAGAGCAGGGGGTTGGGGCGGGGGGGGGAGGAAGAGAGAGAGAAATCAATGTCTGCAGAGATGACAAGGCACATGGCCAGTGACTGGGGACCACAAAACTATCCAATATCCCATTTCCTATCCAGTCTATTAGTAGCTGAAGTCAGCCAGGGCTGCGGGTTTGATTGAAGGCTGAGCTGAGACCAGATAGAGGAGGAGAAGCCCAGGCAATATGGCCACCAGATGAGCCTCCTTTCCTGCTAGCTCAAAGCACTCCTAAAAGTTGGTGTGTATAAAAATGGATTATTGCATTAAAAGTTCAAAATGGTCTTTTAATTTATTTATTTATTTTAAGTTCTGGTGAAGAGGCAGACACAAGGAAAAAAGGGGAAGAAAAAAAACCCACCCCATGTTTCCCTTCTCTCTCTCCCCCCCCCTCCCCTCCCCCCCGCCCCCCCTCCCCCCCCCCCCCCCCCCCCCTTCAATCCCCCTTCCACACACACCTCTACTTGCCATGAAATCATTTCGTAAATACAAAAAAGGCCCCTCAGGCTATTGGTGCCCAGACACTCATTTTTAGAGTGGATAATTGACTCCTTTCAGTTGATAATTCATAGCTTGCATATGCCAGCTAATACATCAGTGCCCAGAGACTCAGCGAGAGCCCCAAGCACAAACGGGAGAGGGGGAAAGGAAAAGTGGGGGGGGGGGGAGAAGAAAAGAAAGAAAAGAACAAAAATATTTCAGATGATAGATGAGTGCATTATGGCTTTATGAATGAATTATGTCCTGCAAATACCTTGAGCAGGAGAGATTGTCGGCCTGTATCTATACTAATCTGGGAGGAATTATGATGATTTTTACATTAAAAAGGGAAAAGGGAAAGAATTAATTGAGCAATTGGGCCATTAAAAATGTATGTCGGCATGTTCTGGATGTCCACTTTCCAATTCATCATCTGCTGGGAAGCTTCCTCCCTGGGTGACTGCCATTTTTCTTCTCTTTCTCGTGTTTGATCTTTTTTATTCATTTATTGTAGGTTCCTGTCATACAAAGCCAGATCCAGATCGCCATGACAAGACAAAACTCTGTATTGTTGGGGTTTGTTTGTTTGTTTGTTTTTGCAGGTTGGTTTAGGTTTTGCAGGTTTTGGGGCTTTTCTTTGCTGTCTTTGTGCTTCCTGTCCAAAAATAGAGGGGGGGGGGAGGGTGGTAAATTAATTTCTTGCTTGCATCCCACAGCTCCTGCAGTCAGTATTATCACAATAGCACAGTATCACCAAGGTTGGAAGAGACCTCACAGATCATCAAGTCCAACCCTTTACGACAGAGCTCAGGCTAGACCATGGCACCAAGTGCCACGTCCAATCCTGCCTTGAACAGCTCCAGGGACGGCGACTCCACCACCTCCCTGGGCAGCCCATTCCAGTGTCCAATGACTCTCTCAGTGAAGAACTTTCTCCTCACCTCAAGCCTAAATTTCCCCTGGCGCAGCTTGAGGCTGTGTCCTCTCATTCTGATGCTGGCTGCCTGAGAGAAGAGAGCAACCTCCTCCTGGCTACAACCACTCCTCAGGTAGTTGTAGACAGCAATAAGGTCTCCTCAAGTATTACTCAATTAAACCAGATTTTTTAATTTTGCTCTCCGTAGAGATTTTTAGCCCTTTTCCAACTCAGAAGCATTGAGATAAAGTTTGGCTATAGAAAGACAGATCATAGAATCATGGAAGGTCAGGAGCTGGAAGGGACCTCGAAAGATCACCTGGGCCAGCCCCCCCTGCCAGAGCAGGATCACCTAGAGCAGATCATACTGGAATGCATCCAGATGGTTCTTGAATATCTGCAGAGAGGGAAACTCCACAACCTCCCTGGGCAGTCTGTTCCAGTGCTCTGTCACCCTGACAGGGAAAAAATTCTTCCTCAGGTTCACATGGAACCTCCTATGCCTCAACTTCCACCCATTGCCCCTTATCCTGTCACTGGACATCACTGAGAAGAGACTGGCTCCATCCTCCTGGCACTCACCTCTTACATAGTTATAAACATTAGTGAGGCCTTTCATTTACAAAGTTATAGGTTGCTAACGCTGCCTTACCTCAAAGAGCTAAGAGTGAGTGCCAGCACACGCAAATATTTGCTCTGCACATGCCTCTGGAACGCCACACACCACTGCTTGAAAAAGTCACCGACGCAGACGATGCAGAGTCCAGTCCTGGCATTCAGCTGTGGATCATAACCATCGGTGGTGAAAAAGGTATTCTGAATGGTTACAGTGCTTGTATTCTGCATATGCACCCCGTAGAGTATGTCAGTTATCTTTAAATCTAGAGAAATAACTTGATGGAATAAAAGAGTTTATTCTTTTATATATATAAAATAAAATAAAATAAAATAATATAAAATAAAATAAAATAAAATAAAATATAAATATAAGTTTATTCTTAAGTTGAAGTTTAAACTTAGAAGTTTATTCTTTTATATATATAATATAA
>WAAF01015182.1:95520-118240 GCA_013400475.1 Tricholaema leucomelas
AATATATATAATAAAGGGGGGGGGATCGTTTTTAGAACAACAGCGATGTCAGGGAGCATTTTCAATTCAACGATTAACAGCTCCGTTTAAACCTCTGAAATAACTACGACATAGGTTTGCTGCATTCAAATACATCATTTATTCGCTTAGATTTAAAATTTCAGTACTCTTAAAGAAAAACAAAACAAACAAGAAAGAAAATCAGCTCTTAAGAGTCTAGCACAAAAAAAAACCACAACCCTCTCCAAAAACCCAATGTAAAAAAAATCCTAAGGTGTGCTGGGGAATTTCAAGCAGTCTGCCCAAGACACATTGTTTAACCTGTGCCTTCGATTTTTTCTAATCCAGGAATTATGCTTCACCTGAAGTTCCTCTAATACAATTAGCGTGGTGTGTTTGCTGAAACATAATGCCTTTACAGAAGGATGTTTTATCCTGCAGAGCATATCTAATCTCTTCACGCAAGCCACTCTGCAGCAAATCATTTTATAACATGCAGGAGTTTTTTTTTCTTTAATGTTGTTTATGTTCTCATGTTTATGAGGTCTTTAACTGATTGTAAGATGCTCTTTAAGTACTTAGAGATGTTATTAAATCCCATTGATTTTTTTTCTTCTTCTTCATTTTTTTTTTTCCTTCTTCTTCCCCTAAGCTTGTTAAATGTTTGTTAATGTGCTGGCTAAAACGAAAGAGTTGTCCTGGTTCGAGGCTAATTGGAATAGTTTAATGAGAGAAATTAGATCCTTGGCTGTGAGAATAAAGTGCCTGTATCACTCCCAAACCATGACAAGAGTGCTGGAGGAGAAATTCACTGAATTTCTGTGTTTGTATTCAGGACCTGGATAGGCTGGATGTTAGGAGGAAGTTCTTCACAGAGAGAGTGATTTGCCATTGGAATGGGCTGCCCAGGGAGGTGGTGGAGTCACTGTCCCTGAAGGCGTTGAAGAAAAGCCTGGATGAGGCACTTAGTGCCATGGTCTAGTTGACTGGCTAGGGCTGGGTGATAGGTTGGACTGGATGATCTTGGAGGTCTCTTCCAACCTGGTTAATTCTATGATTCTATGACTTTTAGAAGGAATATGTAGATTTGTTGTCTTATTTGAGGTGCAGTAAGCCTCTACATTCCTATTGTTCACTGTGCATATGGGACTGGGAATTTTGCAGTGGGTTTCACAGAATCACAGAATTTCTTAGAACGGAAAAGACCTCCAAGATCATTGAGTTCAATCATTAGTTTCACACTGACAAGTCCTTGACTAAACCAAATACCTCAGCAGAACATCTAATCATTATGAATCTCTATGATTGGAAAGGACCACCAAGATCATCCAGTCCAACCTTCATCCCAGCATCCTTAATCACTAGACATAGTTTGCTCTAGTTATTCCCTGCTCTTGTACACAATGAAGGGGTAAGCACATCTTAGTGCAAATGTCACCTGCCTGGATATCAGCGTTTTTTCAACAGCTACTTTGCTGTACAGAAACTTTGGGGATGTTGTAAACAACAGAATCACAGAATGTCAGGGGCTGGAAGGGACCTTGAAAGGTTATTCAGTCCAAACCCCCTGCCAGACAAGGATCACCTATACCAGATAATGCAAGAATGTGCCCAGGTGGGTTCTGAATATCTCCAGAGAGGGAGACTCCACAACCCCCCTGAGCAGCCTGTTCCAGGGTTCTGTCACCCTCACAGGGAAAAAAATCCTCCTCCTGTTTCCATGGAACTTCCTATGCCTCATCTTCCACCCATTGCCCCTTGTCCTGTCATCAGGCATCACCAAGAAGAGCCTGGCACCACCCTCCTGGCACTCACCTTTTACATATTTATAAACACTAGTGAGAAGATTGGTGTATAAAAGAGGGATGTGAAACAAGATTTCCTTTCCTGCAAATCTTCCCAAGCTTTGAAAGATTCCTTCATTCCCCAAGACTTTGCCAATTTTTTAATCAAGAGAAAAATGTAGAGGCATCCACTGAGCAGCACCCACAGGTCCTGTGGCAAGGAGCAGCTTCAGCTATTGTTGCCACCTGACCAAGTACCTAGTGCTCCCTGACAGCTCCCTGCCCTAGCTATCCCACTTCTCCCATTCAGGTGGGAGACCTCCATCAAGAGCAGTCTTGGAGAGCCCATATCCCTGCAGAGAGTTTTATCTTCATGAAAATGGTCCTTTTCCTCCAAAAGAACCATAACATTTTGGTAGTAAATCAAGGCTCAGAGGAGCCTGTCTACAACTACCTGAAGGGGCATCGTGGAGAGGCTGCTGCTGGGCTCTTCTGACAGGTAACCGGGGACAGAACAAGGGGGAATGGCCTCAAGCTGAGGCTGGGGAGGTTTATATTGGACATTAGGAAAAAGTTTTTCGTGGAGAGAGTGGTCAGGGACTGGAATGAGCTGCCCAGGGAGGCGGTGGAGTCACCAACCCTGGATGTGTTTAAGGGTGGTTTGGATGTGGTGCTTAGGGCTATGGTTTAAGGTGAATCTTGCAGAGTAGGGTTCTAGGACTTGGTGATCCTGAGGGTCCTTTCCACCCTGGATGTTTCTGTGTTTCTGTGAAAAACAGGAGTGAAGAGCAAATGCTACACACTTCTTCTATGACCTTGTCTAGGGCAGCAGGTCTACCACCAGCACTAAATGTGGGATTCAGGATCTTACGTGGGTGTAACCTGAATGACTTAGGAAAGACATGGCAATCTTTTTTCCCCCTGGGAATCCTTTAATCCAGTTTGGAGTGATGAGCTGCTCTGGAGAGAGGAGGCTGATTCTCTGCTGCAGGAGAAGGCCAAAGGCATAAGGTGTGTTACAGACACCCAAAGAGATACGGTGGTTTCTTGTCAGCTCATTTGGGTGTTGCATCCTGCACTTTATTTTACTAGGCTCAGGGCCCTCCTGGGGCAATGGGCAATAGCTGGAATCAGCAATGAGCAGGCTCCCATTGACTCTCTACACATTGCTTAGCTCTTCTTGTCCTGACCACTTTTGGCCCAGTGTGGGGAAAATACCCAATAATATTCACTTCTTACTTCTGATGACCCTAATTTTCTTAAAACTATTATGTCAGAAATTATTTAGTTGGACTCAGTGATCCTAGAGGTGTTTTCCAACCTGGTTAATTCTGTGATTCTGTGATAATCACACAGTGGGGCATTTCCAAATAGTGCCACTGAAGAGCTTTGAGCCCTGTTGTAGCACAGTATCCTTGACCAGCCACCTGAACTGCCCATACCTCAAACTACAGTCAGGGGACACGAGCAGATGCTGCCATCCCCATGTGGCCTCTCTGCACTGGGGCTCCTTGCTCTGGCTTTGCAGGGTGAATTAGCCCAGCAGGGCCTTCCACACCATGGCAACTGAACATAGTTCATCTGAAAACCAGCACATCAGTCTTGCTGATTACACATGCCTTCTTCTGGTAACACACATCTCAGTAAAGGATTAATGACAGCCAGAATCCCATTAAGAGAGAAACACAAGTTCCTCAGCTTACTTAATATCAGGTTTCTCACACCTGGGTCACTGATGTAGGATGTAACCTGCAGAGTATAAAATGTCCTGTTATTGCCTTTGCCACTGACATGCAGAGAGGTGTTGTGAAGAGCATACATTTATAACCCAGCCTCCCTTAGACATGCTAAGGCATGGACAGAACTGCAGGTTGCACATAACCTTTGCAGCAAGGTTGCTGGTGTGTTCTCCTTGTAACTGAGGAGCCCCAGTTTCAGGTGGATATGCAGAGATGTGCATTTTTTTCTTTCCATATCCCATAATAAGGCAGAAATTAATGTTCCACTCAATAACTCCTCCATGAAAACCTTGTGCATGAAAGTCTCAGCTGATTGAAGCATTGAAGTTATTAGTGCTACAAAAGATGTGAACATGTTTTGGGCTCCTCAGTTTAAGAGGGACAGGGATCTGCTGGAGAAGGTCCAGCAAAGGGCTACATGGATGAGTAGGGGACTGGAGCACTGCCTGATGAGGAGAGGCTGAGGGACCTGGGGCTTTGTAGTCTGGAGAAGAGAAGATTGAGAGGGGATTTAATAAATGCTTATAAATATTTGAGGCCTGGGGGTCAGGAGAAGGGAGACAGGCTCTGCTCACTTGCTCCCTGGGATAGGGGAAGGAGCAATGGGTGTCAGCTGCAGCACAGGAGGTTCCATCTCAACACAAGGGGGAACTTCTTTACTGTAAGGGTCACAGAGCACTGGCACAGGCTCCCCAGAGAGGTTGTGGAGTCTCCTTCTCTGGAGACTTTCAAGGCCTGTCTGGCTGTGTTTGTCTGTGACCTGAGCTAGATTGTATGGTCCTGCTGTGGCAGGGGGGTCAGACTCAATGATCTCTTTGAGTCCCTTCCAACCCCTGACATCCTGTGATCCTGTGGATGTGCATGCAGGGTTTGTACACTGGGTTTTGTGTCCAATCCTGAGCTATATGAAACTAAAAGAAAGCCTTTCAAGTGATTCTGGTCAATGGCAGTGACAAACGTGAAGTTCAAGGTGTGCTGAAGGTTGTTTGTCTTCAAAGGTTTAACCATTATATTATGTATACAACATACAGGGCAAGTCCTGGCCAATTCTATCTTCAGCTAACTTCAGGGTGCAATACCATCCGGTGTTTTCCAGCATCTTTCCTCTTCTGCTGGAGCCCAAAGAAAGCTACCAAAAGCAGGATATTGCTTATCCACAATGAAATCATTCCCATAACATTCCTCTCATGGCCTTGCAGTAGAATTTGGTTGCCTCTAACCTCAAAGTTATCCTAGACCAGATCAGACATTTCTGAAGATGTTCCCCAAAATGCAACCTGAGTGAGAAGCAAGGGAGCAGCTTGGAGAATCAAAGTCTTCTCTGTCCTGCTTCTTGAAGGACTTTACCTGGGACAAATTTACCTTCAAAAGACTTTATCTTAGTAGCAGATTATTTTCTCTTTTTGCTGGAATAATTTATCAATTTATGGTTACACCAAGCAACAACATAGACAGAGAAAGAAGGCAATATCCTATCAAGATAATAGCATTTTTCCCCTGAGATTGAAGAGTTCAATAAGATACTTAAAATCTATAAGTTAGATGTTGCCATTTGTTTTACTTTGAAACAGGTAATTTCCTTTAAAAAACCCTGATCCTCAAGTGTCACTTTTTGAAGAGTACCTACAAGCAGCTTTAACTCTTGTCCTCCAGAAATCGAGGACACGCTTTTAAACACCTACACTATCTGAAACACAGGAAGATCACTGCACTTCATTTGGGGGAAGGAGGGGAGGTAGAGTGGAAACTAAGTAAAGGGAGACACTTGAATTAGGAGCAGGTTCTTGTAGGAGTCAAGATTTAACACCCTTACTCCAGTGAATCAAGGTGTTGCTGTTTCTCTTTTCTGTTCAAACCTCTATCAGTGTTTCCTGTTGCATTTCCTCCATGGGATCACTAAGACAGAGCAGCAGCCTCAGAGGCTGTGTAATGCTAAGATCACAGGATCCCAGGATGTCAGTGGTTGGAATGGACCCAAAGAGATCACAGAGTCCAGCCCCAGCAGGACCATACAATCTAGCTTAGGTCACAGACAAACACGGCCAGACAGGCCTTGAAAGTCTCCAGAGAGGGAGACTCCACAACCTTTTTGGGGAGCCTGTTCCAGTGCTCTGGGACCCTTCAGTAAAGAAGTTCCCCCTTGTGTTGAGATGGAACCTCCTGTGCTGCAGCTGACACCCATTGCTCCTTGTCCTATCCCAGGGAGCAAGTGAGCAGAGCCTGTCCCCCTTCTCCTGACCTCCAGGCCTCAGATATTTATATGCATTTATTAAATCCTCTCTCAGTCATCTCTTCTCCAGACTACAAAGTCTCAGGTCCCTCAGACTCTCCTCACCAGGCAGTGTTCCAGTCTCCTACTCATCCATGTAGCCCTTTGCTGGACCTTCTCCAGCAGATCCCTGTCCCTCTTAAACTGGGGAGCCCAAGCCTGAAAGCAGTACCAAAATGAATGCAGATATTCAGAGGACTCTTATATGCCACTATAAAGAAAATGGGTCAGGGATGTGGTACCTCCCCAAAGCCAAATCACAGCTGAAAACCACCAAAACCCCCACATCTACCCACTTCTCCACTCAGCTTTATGTTGTGTCCCTTTTCTCTTAAAACCTTTCTTGAGGGAAGGGTTTGTTTTTATTAATGAGAATGAAATCAGCTCTGTCCTTTTCTCCACCTGCCTTCCCTCACATCTCTCTGTTTGGCTACCTGCTATTTCAGGAACCCTACACTCAAACTGTGCTGATAACTCAAGGAAGAGACTTTTTCTTATTGAGCAAGGTGGGGAAAGAGGCTTCAAGTGTCAGGAATTTCTTCCAGACATTCAGCATCTGTGTTTAAATTAAGAAGCTTAAAGCTCTCCTGAACTTTTCCAGGTTTTTAATTTTAGTTTAACTTCAGGAGCAGAGTTTTAGGCTCAGACTATCATATCTGTAGTGCCATCTACTGCGTCTTCCGGGGACTGCTCTGAAAACATCCTTAGCTTGGAAAAGCACAGCTGGGAATTCTTTGCCTGAAATTCTGGATGTGGGTGTTCACGTGTGGGCAGGGAAGGGGGGAAACTTAAATATGTGCTCAGGGACACTGAAAACAGTGTGAATTGAGGTTAGTTTTGCCACAGTGGGTGAGATAATGCTGTGAGTTAACCCCACCCATCAGCTCAGCCTCATGCAGCTGCCTGCTCCAGCCCCACTTGTGGCATGGGGGAGAGAACCAGAAGGGTAAAAGTGAGAAAAGTCAGGGCTTGAGACAAAGGCAGTTTAATATGCAAAGCAAAAGCTGCATACATGCAAGCAAAGCAAAACAAGGAATTTGTTCTCTGTTCCCCATGGCAGACAAGGGGCAAAGGACAAAGCGCAGCACTTCAGATACCTCAATGAACATGGACTTGGGAGGTGTCCCTGCCTATGGCAGGGGGTTGGAGCTGGATGATCCTTGAGGTCCCTTCCAACCTAAACCATTCTATGATTCTATGATTCTAAGTGTTCAGCCATCTCAGGAAAGCAGGGCTCCAGCACTCCTAACAATGACTTGGGAACACCAAAACTCCTAACATCCTCCTTTTCCTCCTCCTTCTCCCTGCTTTTATGGATGAGCATAGCCTTGTACCGTTTGGGATACATCTTTAGTCAGTTAGGATTGGCTGTCCTGGCTGTGCCCACCTCAGCTTTGTGTGCCACACCAACCCCACTCACTGGTGGGACAGCCTGGAAAGCACAATAACCTTGACGCTGTGTAAGCATTGCTTGGCAATAGCTCCAACAGTCCTGTGTCACCTCTCTTTTGGTTACAAATCCTGCAGATAGCATTCAGTGGCACCATTGTTCCCTGACATAGGCATAAACCATGGGACATCTCTGTGGGGTCCTTTAGAGCTCAGCTTTCAGACTCAAGCTTGTCACTAGAAGAGGGCAGATTTAAACTAGATATAAGGAAGACTTTTTTTACAATGAGGTTGCTGAAACACTGGCACAGGTTACCCAGACTGGTGGTAGATGCCTCATCACTGGAAACATTGAAGGTCAGGTTGGATGTGACTCTGAGCAGCCTGATCTAGTTGAAGATGTCCCAGGTCACTGCTGGGGGCTTGGCCTACATGGCTACTGTGGTCAGCGGGACAAGGGAGGTTATTCTTCCCCTGGTCAGGCCACACCTTGAGTTCTGTGTCCAGTTCTGGGCCTCTCAATTCAAGAGCAATGTTGAGGTGCTGGAATGTGTCCAGAGAAGGGCAATGAAACTGGTGAGGGGCCTGGAGCGCAGCCCTATGAGGAGAGGCTGAGGGAGCTGGGGCTGTGCAGCCTGCAGAAGAGGAGGCTCAGGGGGGACCTCATTGCTGTCTACAACTACCTGAAGGGAGGCTGTAACTAAGTGGGAGTTGGTCTCTTCTCCCAGGCAAGCAGCAACAGAACAAGTGGACACAGTCTCAAGTTGTGCCAGGGGAGTATAGGCTGGATATTAGGAGGAAATTCTTCCCAGACAGAGTGAGTGGCATTGGAATGGGCTGCCCAGGGAGGTGGTGGAGTCACCGTCCCTGAAGGCATTCAAGAAAAGCCTGGCTGAGGCACTTAGTGCCATGGTCTAGTTGACTGGATGGGGCTGGGTGATAGATTGGACTGGATGAGCTTGGAGGTCTCTTCCAACCTGGTTGATTCTATGACTGTATGACTTTCAAAGGCTCTTTCCAACCCAAAGCTGCTTTTGTTTTGTTTTGTTTTGTTGTGTTGTGTTTTGTTTTGATTGTATGATGTGGGCCAAGTAATTTGGTAGTCGAATCTTCTTAAGTGCTAGGTCTCTGGGACAAGGACTCTCCCTGACACATTCTGATTGTAGGCAGCACAACCACATCACAAGAAATAGCCATTGAGTGTGAAAACGGTCGGCACTTACCCGAACTGCCAAGATGCGGCAGGTGTTGCACCTTTGCTCCGCCCGCGGGTGAGCTGACAGCCCTCCGTCCCATCGGCGCGTTCGGGGGCAGAGCACCGACAGGCTCAGGACACCAAATCGCAGCGGCAGGTGGAATCCGTTCACAGCAGAGGAGCGAGCTCCCTCTGCTGCCCGCAGCTCAGCCCGCAGCCCTCTGCCTGCCGAGGCTTGCAGCAGACAAACCAATCGCGTCGCCCGGCTGCAGGGGAAAGCGTGAGCACGGCGGGAGCCGCTGCATCTTAGCGCTTTCCTGCGACCGGTTCCTGTGGCTTGATCCAAGCCTGTTCCTGGGCCAGAACCAACTGCCATCAGCACCTTCTCTCTCATCCCCTGCTGCCCCCCTCCCCGGCATCAGCCCCACGGAGCCCAGGAATGATGTCTCTGCCCGGCCCAGACCAAGCACTCGCTGGGTTTCAAGTTGATGTGGGGGTCACAGCGCGTCCATCCAGCTGCAGCCAAGTGAAGTGTTTACCCCAGCTTCTTGTGGTTGTTGCCAGCTGTAATTAAGTCCAGCAAAAGGGCAAATTGCCAGGATTTTGAATTATTTATTGTGGTTTGTTGTGGGCAGCTTGCGTGGGTCTGTGCAGCTGTGAGCCTTTCCGGCACCAGCTGAAGGAGAGGTGTAACCCTTGTAAACTCATCAGCATTTACCAGCTCCCTGTTTGTGGCTGTAACACTCCATCCTCCCATCTCCTGCCCTTCTCCCACCATGAAGCAATAATTTATCACCGAATTAAAGCTGGAGAGATGATGCATCAGGGAAGGAATATATCATTCTATCACCTGCCAGAGTAGTTGATGGGAAAATTGTGTGCGATAAGCACTGCTCAGAGCACAAGCTCGAGGAGCCCAAACTTGTGAGATGATGCAGGGGAAAAAAAATAAAGAAAAACACCCCCAAACAAACCAACAAATACCTAGCAGATGAGACGGTGCCCAGGGATGGGCTTTTTCTCCCTGAATGTCCATGGCAAGGAGGCTTAGCAGCAAAGCCACCCACGCACCCTGTGCCTCATCTCTTGTATAACACTGGGCAGCTGTGCACTGCATTATCCTGAGTGTAGCAGGGTGCTGAGGAAGAGTATTCTCCTGGCTGGAGTGAAGTTTGCACCAGGGTGGGAATGTCTCCCATGAGCAGTGCCATGTTCCTGCCCCTCCTTATCACTGGCAGTAGCAATCATGGAACAAAGCAGGAAACTGATCCAGTAGGGAATTAACTTTAGGAGGAGAAAAGGAGATCAGACCACACTTTTTCAACCAGACCAAGTTTCTAGTACTGATAGAAAGGAAGAGGCAACTAGGGCAGTGGAGGCAGGACCCCTCCTGGCAATGGAGTGGACTAGGACCAGCTGAAAATGAGTGCCAAGCCATGGGACAATTCAGATTTGGCTGAATTACAGAATCACAGAATGGCTATGATTGGAAAAGATCTTCAAGATCATCAAGTCCAACCATCATCTAGCACTACCAGGGCCACTACTACACCATATTCTTGAGCCCCATACCTAGACAGCTTTTAAATACCTGCAGGGATGGTGATTCAATGACTTCCCCAGGCAGCCTGTTTCAATCTTTGATAGTCTTTTCAGTATAGAAGTTTTCCACAGCGTCTAACCTAAACCTCCCCTTAAGTAACTTTATGCCATAAATTCAAAAGATCACAGGCTCACAGGATGCCAGGGGTTGGAAGGGACCCAAAGAGGTCATCGAGTCCAGCCCCACTGCCACAGCAGGACCATATAATCTAGCTCAGGTCACAGAGGAACACAGCCAGACAGGCCTTGAAAGTCTCCAGAGAAGAGACTCCCCAACCTCTCTGGGGAGCCTGTCCCAGTGCTCTGTGACCCTTACAGTAAAGAAGTTCCCCCCTGTGTTGAGGTGGAACCTCCTGTGCTGCAGCTTATACCCGTTGCTCCTTGTCCTATCACAAATTCACAGTGTGTCTGTCCCAGCTGCTCTTTCAGCAGCTGCTCACCATTTGCTGATGACTTTTCAGGACAGTTTGTAGCATCTGCTTACCCTGGCAAGTCAGGGCTAGCACTGGTGCTCAGAGCCCATCGCCACCTTCTGCTCTGTCCTTTGCTTTATCCAGGCTGTCTGTACCAGGCAAATACTGTTTGGGGACAATTAACTTCAGCAGGGGACCGAAGATGAGACGTCTCTAAACCATGAGCCTAACTTGACTTCTGCAACACCTAGATTTGCCCCCAGCGCTGTGTTATACCAAACATGCACACCCCAACTCAGCAGTGAAGGCTCGATACAGGGATCTGAACTGAGCAGGCACATCCTTTCCTCGAATTTGTTTATTGCTGGTGACACCTACCAGCTTCTTCTGGAAGTGCAGAAGCCGAGTGCAGCCTTCTCAGAATCATAGAATCAGTCAGGGCTGGAAGGGACCACAAGGATCATCTAGTTCCAACCCCCCTGCCATGGGCAAGGACACCTCACACTACATCAGGCTGTCTAGAGCCTCAGCCAGCCTGACCTTAACACTTCCAGACATGGGGCTTCCACCACCTCCCTGGGCAACCCCTTCCAGCGTCTCACCAACCTCATGCTATTTCTTCCTAACTTCTTCCTAACATCCAATCTGAATCTACCCATTTCTAGCATTCCCCCCAGTCCTACCACTACCTGACATCCTAAAAAGTCCCTCCCCAGCTTTCTTGTAGGCCCCCTTAAGATATTAAAAGGCCACAAGAAGGTCACCTCTATGTCTTCTCCTCTCCAAACTGGACAACCCCAACTCCCTCAGTGTCTTCTCATAGTAGAGGTGCTCCAGCCCTCTGATCATCCTTGTGGCCCTTCTCTGGACACCTTAAGCACATCCATATCCCTCTTGTAATGGGGGCTCCAGAACTGGATGCAGTACTCCAGGTGGGGTCTCAAGAG
Organism: Tricholaema leucomelas; assembly: GCA_013400475.1. Lineage (NCBI taxonomy): Eukaryota > Metazoa > Chordata > Aves > Piciformes > Lybiidae > Tricholaema lacrymosa > Tricholaema leucomelas. The sequence continues at coordinate 106,859 of WAAF01015182.1, forward strand.
TGCAGAGTAGAGGGGGAGGATCACTTCCCTCTCCCTGCTGCCCACACTTCTCTTGATGCAGCCCAGGATCTGGTTGGCTTTCTGGACTGCAAGAGCACACTGCTGGCTCATACTGATCTTCTCTTCCATCAGCACCTCCACATCCCTCTCAAGCCAGTCACTGCTCAGCCTGTAATGGTGCTTGGGACTGTCTTGACCCAGATGCAGGACCTCGCACTTGGTCTTGTTGAACTTCATGAGGTTGGTTTGAGGCCACGTCTCCAGCCTAAACTGCCTAGAGAAAGTTTTCTTCAGCAGCATTTAGTTTGCATCCTGTTGCATGAGGATTTTGTGGCATTGTTCCTGATGTATGGGCTAGTACCAGAGGCTGTTTGCTGAGCATAGGACTCACCTGGCTGGTGGCAGCTCCCCCCTGTGCTGTGGCCAGCTATCAAAGCCACACTACAGGGCCACAACCTTCCAGTGCCGTGACTCATGATATTTCGTAGAATCATGGAAGGGTTTAGGTTGGAAGGGACCTCAAAGATCATCCAGTTCCAACCCCATGCCATAGGCAGGGACACCTCCCACTGGAACAGGTCACTCAAGACCTCATCCAACCTGGCCTTGAACACCTCCAGGGAGGGAGCAGCCACAACCTCCCTGGGCAACCTGTGCCAGTGTCTCACCACCCCCACTGGAAAGAACTTCCTCCTAACATTTAGTCTAAATCTCCCCTCTGCCAGTTGAAACCCATTACTCCTCATCCTGTCGTTGCAAGACTTTGTAAATAGTCCCTCCCCAGCCNACAGCCTGTGTTTGTGCTTGGGCTTGTGCCAACCCATGTGCAGGACCTTACACTTGGCCTTGTTGAATGTCATGAGGTTGGTCTGGACCCATCTCTCCAGCCTGTCCAGGTCCCTCTGGATGGATCCCTTCCCTCTAGCAACTCGACTGTGCCATCAGCACACTTGCTGAGGGTGCACTCCATTCCTCTGTCCATTTCGCCGACAAAGATGTTAAACAGCACTGACCCCTGAGGGATGCCACTTGTCATTGGTCTCCAGATGGACACTGTGCCTTTGATTTCTGAGCATCCAGTATCCTGTGGAAAATTTTAGAACAATAATGCCAGCCTGGGACCTCTTCTGGTGTCTGCAAATTCTGGTGTGGCAGGCTTTGGTCTGGACGCTCTCTGCTGTGCTCAGGGAGTCTGGCTTAACAAAGGGACACAATCTCATCATCCACCTTCAGAGACTGCTGCCGAAAGACTGAGGGGGTTTATTTCCCAAGGTCTTCTCTTGCAGCCTCTAGTATAAATTTCCCCCTATTTATTCATCAAAAGCTCCACTCCTGTCCTATGTTTGTGCTGTCAGTGTTTGCCTTGGACATTTAGGTCAATCACAGATATTATTTCTGTCTCTGGAGCTGGCAGATCTCATCCTGGGCCTTCAGCTTTGTGTCTTGCCTCTAAATAAAACACTATTCAATCACAGCACAGCGGGAAGGGGCAGCAACGAGCTCCAAGTGCTGCTGCCACAGGGAGTAGCACTCATTGCAAACAGCTCGACCCCTCAAAGAATTACCAAGCCCCAGATTAAGCATCCCTATTGCTTTAATAGGAAGCCTGGTGAGAATTAGGCAGTAGAGCTACAGTGGAAGGCAATTTGCATTTCAGTCCATCATTCATGCCCTGTACAAAACTTAGTGTGGTGGAGATATGCAGGTGAACTGGGAGGACCTGGTAAATGGGAGGGGAGGAGGGGAGGCAAAGGCAGAGCCTGAAGGGTGCAAAAAAACTGGTATTTGCTTTAGTTCTTGCAGATGCTGGTGTAACATGTGGCTGATGGGTCTGCGGGACAGAGAACCCAGAAGCAGCAATCTCACTGATCCAAAGGCTTCAGAAACTTGAGCCAGTTCTGTCAACGTCTCCACTGCTGACAAATACCAGCTCCCAGGCTCGGTCTGACCACAGGCCACTGAGTGTTTTTCCTCGGCAGATGAGCATTTTGACATTAAACACATTTAAAGCCAAACTCGAGAAAACAATGACCACCACCAAACATTAAAAATACAACCGCTCCCAAAAAAAACCCTAAACCAAACAAACCATCAAACCAAAATAACAGAAAAAAAACCCAAACCAACCAAACAACATCACCATCACCACCAAAACCAAACAAACCAACAAATGCCAACTTTTTCTGAAGTCCTAAAGAGGAGAGTTTACTGCAAGGTTGTTCAGTTCAGAGGTTGTTTTTTGGAAGAAGCCTTTCTGGTTGTAGAAGTAATAAATATCTGCTGATTTGGAGGAGGGGGATTGGGGGTGTTAATTCTGCATCCATTTGTTCTCTAATGGGCTATGGATGCAGATTTAGGCTATGGATACTGATCTAGGGTAAGGTGTCCCTGCCCATGGCAGGGGGGTTGGAACTAGATGATCCTTGTGGTCCCTTCCAACCTTGATTCTATGATTCTATGATTTATGCACTGGTAAATTGAAGAGGATGGGTTTTTTTTTTTCCCTAATTATTCTCTGTACAAACAGATTCTATGTGTTGGCTAGGAAAAAAATAAAAGGGAAAAGCCTACAAAACCTACTAAAATACACATCAGGCAAACATCTATTCCTGTAAATTATTCCTAAACCACAGCAGCAATGATTATAAGCTGCAGGTCTTTGTTTAACAATGTCTTACTTCCTTAAGAGTGGATGCATATTGTTTTGCCACTTATTGGAGTCATTTTGCAAAGTGGTTCTGGGATGTTTGCACAGGGGTTTGCATTGCACATGACTGACTGAGCCGATTCCCTTCCAGACATCCACGCATTTCCCCCTGCTGCATAAATTGTAGCTGAGCACTTTTTAGTTCTTTGCAAGGGAAATGAGCTCTGACGAATGGCAATGAGATGAGTATCACACTGTTTGAGGGCTGAGACGAGGATGGGGCCAAAAAGGAGACACTTTTCTGGAGCTTCTCACTTCCCCTCCCTGCCCCCATGCTGAAATATTTCATTGCTACCCTAAATATAATTTCCCAGACAGTTTGTGATTACTTTGTTAAGGCATGATAAATTGTGGCACTAAAAACAAACCCTGCCAGCCCTGTGCCTTTTACATTTCCAGACTCAGAGGTGAAGCATGGGCCAAATTTTGGCAGGGAGATTCTGAGAAGCTACTGAGGAGAGACAAGTGTTAGGGTGCCTGGAGCCAGGTTGGCTGATCCTGAAGTCATCTTACATCAATCCTACTTTCTGAGCTCTGCCCTTAGTCTCATCCCAGCCCACTGCAGGGTCTGGTCTGGCACACTGCTCGGCACCGACTGACGCTCCCTACGCCCCTCAGAAAGGCGTGGGTTTTCCTGCTAGCTCTGATTGCTACTCATTGATGAGAGATCCACCACTGTGAGCCCTGCTTCTTTGTAACTGGTTTGTCCTCTCCTGTAATTAGTGCCTATCTAATCATGAGCAAGCATAAAAGGCAGCGGCGTGCTACAGCCATCCTCACAAATCATCTTTTGTCCAGATGGCCCAGAAAGCACATCGTAAACCTCATTAACAGATCGTACCAGTTAATTATCTGGTATGGGAATCACTTTGCTAACCACCTGCGGCAGCTGACTCCAGGAGGGAGCACAGCGGGGCGGGGGGGACTTGATGATCTCCGGAGATCCCTTCCAACCTCTAACATCCTGTGATCCTGTGAACTCAGCCCCAGCTGCTGGTCAGGGAAGAGATCAGGGCTTAGCAAGGCTGGATTTTGCTACTGTTCTTTGCAAATTTTATCTAAGGTTGGAGTGTTTTTATTTAAAGATCTGCTTTTTTGGGGAGGGAAATGCTGATTATTTTGCTGAAGGATTTACCCCTGCCTATCCCAAACCAGAAGCCATCCAGACTGAAATGGACCAGCCTTTCAAATCACGCCAGCAACAGGCAGCCAGTTTTCTCCTGGCCTTATGTACCTTCAACTGCATGAAGTTGCCTTCCTCTTTTTTTCTCTCCCCACAGTAATCAGATTGAAACCCATTTTTTCCCTCACTCTGCAACTCAGACCCTATTGATAAACCTGCAATGAATTTGTACTCCAGGCTATTAATTGCCTCGCAGATGTTTAGCTGAAGGATTCCAGCGCAGAAGGAGATCAATAGATGTTGAAATTAAATTATCCAGCTGTTTCAAAACCCAAATAATCACTGCTTGAGCTTGTTTAGTTTAGGCCCAGGACAAAAGTCAATTTCTTCCCTGTGGACATTTCTATAAAGTATAGTTGACATAAGAGATGATGAGACTCTGGAAAACTAGATGGAGCCATAAATATTCAGCTCTGTGGTGGATCCAAGAATAATAATTTAACTTATTTAATGCCCAGCTCTCAGAGTGCTTAACAAACTCTCTATTCTTGGCAATCCTCAGCTGCTTAACAACTCAGAGCCCCTAATCCATAACTTGGGAGGGAAAAATGGAGATTTGGTTCAAATAAGCCCCTAGCTGATGGAGTTAGAAGAGCTTCACTGTGGCATTTGCAATCAGCTAAAAAGAGCAGAAAGGGCTCAAGAAGAGTGTCCCTGTCTGTAGGTATCTGTAGCTACTCCAGATAAGCTCTCCTAGCATTTTCCCCCCTGCTTTTAATCTACTATTTCCTAAGGCAATCATCTCCTGCAAGTATTTGCATGCTCTTGCTGGCAGTTTCCACCATTTCTTTCTCGTCTGAGCCCTGCCTGGCTCATTTCAGCCCAAGAAGCCACAGCACAAAATCACACAGAGTACTAACTCAGTTGGAAAAGACCTCTAAGATCACTGAGTCCAACCTATCATCTAGCCCTTCTAATTTACCAAACCATGGCACAGCAACCCCACTGGTGAGAGGCAAGTGAAACGTTTCCCAGCCAGATGTAGCTGGACAGGGGCATGGCGTTCATTTACACTCTGAAAATGCCTGGTTTGCTCAAACAGCTAATCAGAGACCTTTTTGGCCAGGATGGGAATTTTGGCTCAGGAATGGGTCCTGGAAGGAGACAAAGAATTTGGGATGAGCAATGCTAAACCCAGTGCCTATCTCCGGAGAAGCTGCACATGGGTTTTAACCTGCAGAAGACAAACATTCACCTGGAAGATCTGCCCTGTGTGCATGGTGGGGGAGGGTCCTACAACACATCCTTGATCAAAGTCAGGACTCTGATGTCTTCTTCCCCTAGAGATGCTCCCTCTTCTTTTCTCTCCACCTTGTGCAAGCTGGTGCCACATCCTACCAGCCACAGGGATGGGGGAGGGGGTCTCTCTCCTGAGGTCTCTCTTGGTTTCCCACTACCTTTTTCCTCCACTTCTGGCTGGCAAAGTGCTTGGTTGTTGTTATAGCAACCTCAGCGCAGTGAAGTCTCTAGAGGCAAGGTTTATAGGGAGAGGCAATGTCTTTTATTAGATCAGCTGAAAGAGAAAAAATAAAAGCAGAAAAATCAAAAGAGGGTGAGAGCAGCTCTCCTGGGCTTCTAGGGCCAGAGGGGCTCTGGCTCCCAAGTTTGTCACAAGTCCCCAGAGCTGTAGGCAGAGAGAAGCAAGGCAGGTACAGAGAGCAACAAGGGGTGACATGCAGAGATGTTGCGTGGGAATCTGGGAAGGGGCAGACTCAACCAGTGCAGGCTCAGCCAGCCTGGCAGTATGGCAGAACAGCAGCCCAGGGGTCCTAATCTGGTTTGATCTGGTGGAGAGCAGCAATTCAGTGGGAAATGAGCTCTGTGTTCAGTGCTGACTCTTTCTGTCAAACACCAGTATTGTGTTTGCTTTCACTGCCCCACTACCATCACAACATCTCCCAGACACTGGTGGTCACAGCTTGTGCTGCAAGCACCACTTGGGTCCAGTATCAAAATAACACAGATGCCACTGATGTGCTGTGCATTTGCTTTTAACCTCTGACTGAAGTGTTCAGAGCAAACCTTGTCAGCATCCACCCTAAGTGGGGCGGAGTCTCCTCTGGAGACATTCAAAATCCACCTGGGTGCATTCCTGTGTGACCTGCTCTAGGTCATCCTGCTCTGGCAGGGAGGCAGGACTAGATGGCATTTCAAGGTCCCTTGCAACCCCTAACATTCTGTGATTCTGTGATGTGGTCCTCTCCTCTTGGGGTACACTTCCTACCTGATGTATCAAAAGGCTGGGGATAGAGCGGCTGGAGAGCAGCCAGGCAAAAAGGGACCTGGGGGTACTGGTAGATAGTAGCTGAAGATGAGCCAGCAGTGTGCCCAGGTGGCCAAGAGAGCCAATGGCATCCTGGCCTGTATCAGGAACAGTGTGGCCAGTAGAACAAGGGAGGTTACTCTTTCCCTGTACTCAGCACTGCTCAGGCCACACCTGGAGTACTGTGTCCAGTTCTGGGCTCCTCAATTCAAGAGAGATGTTGAGGTGCTGGAACGTGTCCAGATAAGGGCAACAAAGCTGGGGAGGGGCCTGGAGCACAGCCCTGTGAGGAGAGGCTGAGGGAGCTGGGATTGTTTAGCCTTAGAGGAGGCTCAGAGGGGACCTCATTACTGTCTACAACTGCCTGAAGGGAGGCTGTAGCCAGGTTGGGGTTGGCCTCTTCTGCTAGGCAACCAGCAACAGAACAAGGGGACACAGCCTCAAGTTGTGCCAGGGGAGGTCTAGGCTGGATGTTAGGAGGAAGTTGTTGGCAGAGAGAGTGATTGGCATTGGAATGGGCTGCCCAGGGAGGTGGTGGAGTCACCATCCCTGAAGGTGTTGAAGAAAAGCCTGGATGAGGCACTTAGTGCCATGGTGTGGTGGATTGGTTAGGGCTGGGTGATAGGTTGGACTGGATGATCTTAGAAGTCTCTTCCAACCTGGTTGATTCTATGAAAAGCAGCAGAAAGTGCTCCAGGGAGCTAGACAGAAAGGCAGATCCTGGATCACCTGCTGGCCTAGTGCCCAGTTTCAACTCCAATTCCAGCCCCTTAGCTATGCCTGCTGGTTCCTGGCTTTTCCAGTGGATCTCCAGCAGCGCCCAGCAGCCTCTTTGGTCAGGTCTCAACTGAACTGCTCTACTTACTCAAGCTCTAACCACTGGCATCCATCAAACACAAGCCATTGCTTTCAGGCACCCCATCACTCAAGCAGACAGCACTCCTGGTGGTAGTACATCCTCATTAATCAGCCTTCTCTTCTGGATAAAACTCACCTCCTAACACACAGCCAGCACTCACCCGAGTGGTATCTGTTGCCCATGCTGCCTGCTGAGAACTCTGTCATTCAGACTGTCAGCTCTCAGTTAAACTCATGGCTGGATGGTGATTTTATGTAAACACTGAACTGGGAGCAAAAGGCTTTGCAGGCAGTGATGTAAAAGCTCTTTTCTTTCTGTCTGGTGTTTATCACAGTCAGTGCTTCTCAAGCAGAGGGACACCTCTCATTTTGCATATTCTCTTCTGCTTGACTAAGCCATTGTAACCTCCTGAACAGAAAGGCAGAACAGGCAATAATTCATAGCCTTCATAGTCTGAAGAAGAAAACACAAGCACAGAGAAGAAATGTAGATGGATTCAGCGTTAAACTAGGTGGCCCTGAGGATGTGCTTGCGTGTGGCCAGGCAGAACGATTTAGAGTGGAGTCAGCACCTCCAAGCCAAAACTGAAAAGAAAAGCTTAGTCTGTGGCAGCTCATTTCTTCTTTGCCAGAGGAAGGGAAGGGGAAGTTGCACAACATTAGCCAAGGTAATTAAAGACTTCCTTTCTTTTAATAGCTGCAGCAGATTTTGTTTTGACAGGTTTGACAGCCACAGATGCTCAGAGATGACACCACCATTTGTGATGATGCTGAGTGCTGCTACAAAGCAACAAGGTTGTCCCCACACACTCCACTTGACAAAATGCTGCTTTAAGCACAGCCTCTTGTGCTATTTTCTCCCTGTAAGGGGGGGGGTGGGGGGGTGGCCAACATCTTCTCTTGGCTAGAGAGTATGAAACTCAATTGCTGTCTGAGGCAGGTTCACAAAGAGCCAATAAACCTTACAACAAGGGCAGTTACGAGCAGAGGGAAGAACTACCTTCTGAGCTTGGGCAGATCTCCTCCTGAGGGAAGGTTTACCCACAAGGCTTGGCCATGCCTTCAGCACAGCTGCCACAGGCCTGGTAACCACCAGGAGGAAGGCAGGATATTTCTGCCTTATTTAAACCCAACTGCAATTTTTGCCTCTGCCCACACCGAAGCCTCACACCAAGACTAGTGAAGATCTTCAAGTCCACACCACTCCAGCCAGAGCATCACCTCCTTCCAAGGTCCCCAAGAACGTCGTTTGGAGCAGGAGCTCATCAAGGATGGATGTGTGCATAGCTCTACATGAAGACACATCTCCTGACTCAGCAGGGCAAGTCCTGGTCTTCATTGGTCCTTAAAGCAAGGGCTGTCTTGAAAGCCAAGAAGAGGAAGAGGTGGGCTTATAAAGAGTCCTATGTATGCCTAACTTCTTAGCAATGATGGAAAACAGAGCTGAATTTCACCAGAGCATCTCAAGCCATGCCTAGGAGAAGCAGGTCCATCTGTTCTCTGCGTCTCATAGCTGTGCAGTCTGAGCCAAGACTGTCTCACTGGCCACCCAGCAGCAGCCACACCATTCACCAGCACAGAGCACTGGCAAGGGAATTTGGCATTGCCCAGACCTCACAAATGTCTTGGAGCTCCTCCATCACGTGTGTTGGCCAACTCACTTTCCCTGCTATTGGCCTAGGAGCCCTGAGAGTTCCCAAGAAACATCCAGTCTTCCAAGCTGGGGAAGCACTTCTCTAATTAATGTGAAGTTACTGCTGTGAGCAGATGAATTCCCTCCTGGTTATAACCAGAAGGATCACATAGCTGGGCTCTTGCATAATGAGCTTGTTCTTAGTTTCTCTGGAAATAGAAGAACAGAAACTAACTGGGCTCCAGAACAGGGGCAGGATCCAGACTGAAACCAGCAAAGATCTCCTGAGAAACAAAGTTAAAGAGCATGAAATTAAATCTAGATGATTACCCCAATTCCCAGGCCATTGAAACATCCTTTCTTTCGCTCCTCATCCATTTCTGTGAAGACAAGACACAGAAAACAGAGGAAATTGTTGTTTCCCGAGTCCCTTCACAGGCGCAATTAGAAGAAAACAAAATCACAACAGGGAGAACCCACATGCCCATGAGATCTTTCCAACATCTCTCATGTACCCACTGCAGTATTGGCTGATGAGGACAAAGTCCTTCCCAGCTCCCAGACTGTTCCCCAGTTCACAGGACGGCAGGGGTTGGAAGTGACCCAAAGAGATCATCGAGTCATTGGAAGTGACCCAAAGAGATCATCGAGTCCAAACCCCCTGCCACAGCAGGATCATACAATCTAGCTCAGGTCACACAGGAACACAGCCAGACAGGCTTTAAAAGAGGCTCCAGAGGAGATTCCACAACCTCTCTGGGGAGCCTGCTCCAGTGCTCTGTGTCTCTTCCAGTAAAGAAGTTCCCCCTTGTGTTGAGGTGGAACCTCCTGTGCTGCAGCTTCCATCCATTACTCCTTGTCCTATCCCAGGGAGCAAGTGAGCAGAGCCTGTCCCCCCCCACCCAGCACTCAGATATTTATAAACATTTAAATCCCCTCTCAGTCTTCTCTTCTTCAGACTAAGCAGCCCCAAGTCCCTCAGACTCTCCTCATCAGGCAGTGCTCCAGTCCCCTACTCATCCTTGTAGCCGTCTGCTGGACCCCAGATAAGCCCTCAGGACCCAGAAAGGGCACAAATTCTGCTCTTGGCAGGGGAGAACCACCCTGCCCTTCAGAGCAGAAAGGAGAGATAGGTCTTGGCACCATAAACCCATTGAAGGTCGGAAGAGACACCAGCCTTACCTACGTGCATGCAAGAGAGTTATCGGCTCAGACGCTGAGATGTTTTTTAAGGCGTAAAGGGCTTTTACCATCATCACAACAACTGAAGGGAGGACCAAGCTGTGTCCTAGATGGGAAGACTGCAATTTTTTCAGCATTGCATCTCCTTGTCCTAAGTGCTGCTGCATGCAGGCTGTGGCACTATCCTGTACTGCTGACTGCCTAATTGGATCAGACTGACTCTGATTACATTTAGGGAACTGATAAATAACATATCTAAAAGGCACTCACCCGTTACAGTCCAAGTGGCTTTTGCTGTAGGGAGTTAATTAAAGGCAAGACTATAAAGCTTTTGTTTGGTTGGGTTTTTTTGATGCAGTGGAAATTGTCTTCTGGGAGTAGCTGGAGGTGTCAGGCTGAATGGAAGCAATCTGAGGAGGCTGCACAGAGCGACTTCAATTTAGAAGCAGTCCCAATAAACCAGGAGGCTGAAATCTGAAGCCTTGCTCAGAGCTTATTTAGAACTTGTCACCAAAGAGGTCCAGTTCGAATATGTTGATTCCTTGACACTAACATATTTGGCAGAAGTCCATTACATTTCTCTGTTAAGAGTTTCATTGGGTCTAGAATATTGGACACAGAAGTGGTAAGCTGTCTCGGTTTGAAGTTTAAATTTCCCAGAGACTCAAATATATTTAATAGAACCAACAACAATTTATAGGATGCCTTTCCCTCTTCTCTCTTCTTTCCCAAAGAAAAGGAATTAGATGTAGAGAGGTGTCGCGGAGGGGGATTCTGCCACCTACACCGTTTGTGGCAGAGGGGAGAAATTAATTGGTGTGAGGTGGGATTTATAAATATATATGTATTTTATTAACTTCAATATTCCTCTTTCTTGGCAGTGGATACCCTTTGATATGGCATATCACCTTTGGATCAGGTTGTCTGTATGAACGCAACGGGTTACATATATGCACAGTGAGTTTACATACTATGTATGTATGGAACAGTGTCCCCCCAGCCTGGGAGAAGAAACTCACCACGACACAGATTTTTGTTTTTGAAAGTCAGGGAAAGATGAAATTGTATTCAAAGAGAGATGACTACTAGAGAAGGGAAAAAAAATAAAGATACAATAATCTTAAGGGAGATGGGGGAGGGGTCAAGCGGCAACAAAGCAGCAGAAGCAGCAGCAGCAGCCAAAATAGCAGCCAGGGAAGATAGGCAGGCGCAGCTCAAAGCAGCAGAAGCCAGCAAGGGGTAGAACAAGCTGTGCTTCTAGACATTAAGCTGTTGATGCTCCAATGAAATTATATTAACTTATCTATTGTTGCCATTCTGTGGCCTATCCCTGGAACGTTCACCTCTCCCCTATGTCTGAACTAGAAAAATCAGCTCAAACGGCCACAAATGGGCTGCCCAGGGAGGTGGTGGAGTCACTGTCCCTGGAGGTGTTCAAGAAAAGACTGGATGGGGCACTTAGTGCTATGGTCTAGTTGACTGGATAGGGCTGGGTGATAGGTTGGACTGGATGATCTTGGAGGTCTCTTCCAAACTGGTTGATTCTATTCTATTCT
>WAAF01015182.1:118355-186441 GCA_013400475.1 Tricholaema leucomelas
AAAGACTGGATGAGGCACTTAGTGCCACGATCTGGTTGACTGGATAGGGCTGGGTGATAGGTTGGACTGGATGATCTTGGAGGTGTCTTCCAACCTGGTTGATTCTATTCTATTCTATTCTATTCTATTCTATTCTATTCTATTCCATTCTATTCCATTCTATATCCTAAAATCCCAAAATTGTGATATTACCAACCCTTAGCCTTGACTTATCCTATCTTAAAAATCTAAAAATCCACCAGCCGAAGGACCAGTATTTCATAGAATTATTTTTGTTGGAAGAGACCTTTAAGCTCATCAAGTCCAACCAATAATTTACCAGCATGAAATTCAAGAAAAAGCAAAGAAAATTCAAGAAGATAATACCATGGTATTCTTAGTGAACCTTAGAATAATCACAAAAAGAATTAAGCAGTAACCTGTACAGTTACAAAACAATTTATTGCCATAATATCCATTATGATACCTAACAAGTGCTAGACACTCCACTTCAGACAGCTGTCTCACCATACTGCTACAACTACCTCAAAACTCATCCCATTGCAATTAACAGCTTATCCAGTAAACTCTCAAACTCCAAAAATATGTTACCATCGAGAGGCTTTCAAAATACAGCACTGCCTCCTTTAAGACCCAAGCTGGCTCCTCCAGCAAAACCTGCAAAGAGATAAGGAGGGAGGAGGAGGCGGATGGCATTGCCAGCAGGCAGATTTCGCTGCTTTGCCTCGGCCCTCCGTCTCGCCCAGCCCCCCAAAGCTTTATTCAGCTAGATACAAAAGAGCGTGCTCTGCTATTGTGGATCCTCTCCACGGTCTGAATGCTGTCGGTCTTCCTCCTCCTCTTCTTCCTCTGTTTTGTGTTTTTCCAGCTTTGCCATGAGCTCTTTTGCTGGGTTGAAGACTCCATTGGTTTGCTTGTCACAGACGTAGCAGCGCTGGGACTTGCGGTAGTGCTGGAGGGCGCAGCTCTCACAGAAGCAGTGCCTACACTTAGTGACCACAGGGTTCTTGAAGGAACTTCTGCAGATGAAGCATTTGAAGGGCATATCCTCTTCATCACTGCTCACCTCATAGTTCTCCTCATCATTGACTCCGTAGCGGCCTTCGTCCAGCTCCCGTTCGATCTGCCAGCCATGTTTGTAGTCCGAGCGGTCGTGCAGGAACTTGCAGCTGTCTCCAAAGCCACAGAAGCCAGTTTCTTTGTAGTCCTTGCAGATGTCAGGTTGGTAGTCCCAGCGCACCGTGGCCCGCAGGTGCTCCGGAGCACGGATAGGTCCTTTCCTTACCATTCCTGAAGAGGCATTTCCCATCGATGTGTCCTTGGGCTTCACATACTTCTGGTAGTTGTTAATGCCACGGTAAATTTTATCATCTTCTTTCCCTCTCAGCTCCTCCTGGATCTTCTGGCTGCGTTCGAAGATGGCCTGGGCATCTTTCTCCTTCTCTGTATCCAGTTCATACACTGCTGTGGCTCCCATGTCTTCTGGGCCAACGGGTTTCGCCGACCTTCTTGATTTGTAAGTGACTCCAATCTCCTTTGATTGATCCTCATCATCACTGCTGCTCAGAGCGTATGAGGTCCTCTCCTTTGTGCTTTTCCTGGTCTTCTGGATCATGGGATTGGGAGCCTCCCGCCGCCGCTCCTTCCGCACCACCGTGCTGCCCTCCTCACCGCTGCTTTCCTGCTCCTGATCGCTGCTCGGCCGCTTACGCCGACCCCTGCCCGCCGCCGGGCCCCGCTTCTTGAAAACGAAGCTGCACACAGAGCCGCTCTCCGCCACCTCGCACGCTGTCGCTGGGGGGGCGCCCGGGGGTCGCTGCATTTCAGACGGCATACGGACCCTGGCGATCGCGGGTTAAGAGGTGCCGCAGCACTCGGTAGATGGTCGCAGCAGGCACGGCTGCAGTGCCGAGCAGCTTTACGCGGTTCCGAAAACCTTTCCAAAGGGAGGAAACTTTGGCGGCTCTTGCCGCCGAGCGCCTATAGGCAGCCGCCGTTACGAATCTCGGTCGGGCCTGGCACGCTCGGAGGATGTTGCGACTTGTCGTGTCCGCTAAGGCAATTGTTTACGTCTCGCCAAGGGAGTTTGAACTTTTGAGCGGTTTTAAAGCTTTACCGTCAGCAGCAACTCAGTCCCACAGGGCGTCTCCCACATCTCTCCAGCGCTGCGGCTCGATCCGGCACACAGAGTCCCTCTAACTTCCTATTCGATCAGCTCACGGAGCTTCTTCTGACGCACGGAAACAGACTCTGTAACTCCGAAGTTATAAAGTAGGTATGCTTATTGCGCAAGATGCACGGGGGATATTTCCTCCAAAATCGTGCATACCCCAAAGGAGCAAGCTGGATGATCTTGGAGGTCTCTTCCAACCTGGTTGATTCTATTCTATTCTATTCTATTCTATTCTATTCTATTCTATTCTATTCTATTCTATTCTATTCTATTCTATTCTATTCTACAATGCCATTCTGATGGTCAGCCCCTGGGCGGGCTAACCCAGCCCCCTTGGGCTGGCTAACTCTGCCCACATGCAGCTGGCGCTCCACCCCCTGCAGCTGCATGTCGGGGGTGCTACCCAGCGCCTGGTATCTTAGGTCCCAAGATGGAGTCAAGGACACTTCTCAGCACGGGTTGCTCATGTTTATCATTTCGTGTCCTGTTAGTAAAAATCTCTCCACAAAGTCTTACCCACGTAACCAGAAAAAACATCAAAAACCACAAACCCACCCTGGCAGACAGAGTTTTATTGCTGTTGATGTGACCTTTCACTCAGCTCTTTGTTTGATGGACAATTACCAGCTGGTCAGCGCTACTCAGAGGGAGCTAAGCAATGTCTTACAGAGTAAATACACAAGGTAGAAAGCAACCTGTCCTACCTAAGAACATTGTCAGCAACAATAACACCAATACAGCTAGTACCTGCTCCTCACTTGGACTTGCTTTCTTGCCTTTGATAGGAACTTCCAGGAGGTGCCAGTTCTCTATTCCTCCACCAGTTCTGGTCCTGGGTTGAGCTGTGTGTGGGCACGGAGCCTCAGGCAGGAGAAGAACAAATGCCTGGAAGGTAGTTGACCCTTGTCACTCCAGCTAAGAATTAGTCTGGAAGGATGACCGTGTGCCTTCATCAGAAAACACATCTAGAGGAAAGGGAAGTCAGGCCAGTAAGTCACAACAAGATGCAGTGAATTTAAGCCATATTTTCTCTTCTGTCACCAAAACCCTATGTGTCTTTCATGACTTCATCTCCCAGCACATCCACTTCCCTCCCTCCTTTCTCCCATGCTTCCATCTGTTTATTTCTGCCTGGGCTCCCAAGCCTTGGTAGTAGCCTCAGCTTCTTGCCATTCCTCATACATCCAATCCCTAACACCTCTGGACACTGATGCCGTAGAACCCAGAGCACCTGTGTTGTAAACACTCTTAAACATATGGGGAGACAGATGCATGCTCTTACTGCTCTCCACTGCCTCCACCTGCTGTGATATATTTCCCAGTGAAGCTAATAAGGTGCAATATTTCACACAAAATGGGCTTTCTCCGTTTCTCTCCTTGGTGAATGCACTTTGCACCTGCTCATTAATGAACATATACCAAGCACATCAACCGGGGCTGCCACTGACTTGAACTCCAAATGCCTTTTCTGTGCCATAGCCTAGTTAATAATTACTTTTATGACTCACTCCACTCCATGCTGCTGGAGCGTCATTAAGAGAATTGACAGCACAAATAACAGAAACATTAAACCTAATGATGTTGCAAGTGTTAGCTCTGCTGAAGTGCCTCTGGTGTCATGGAAGAAGAGCCTTTCCCTTTAGCAGTTGCCCCTCTCTCAGGGGGGTGTTTTCTTCTCTGCCCTGGCTCTGCAGAGGAAAGTCAGCTCGCTGGTTGAGTTTTGGCAGCAGCACCCATCCATCCGTGTGCCACAAACACTCATAAGAACAATTATTCCCATTTCAGAATATCTTCATTCCTGGTCAGCAAACTCTTGGCATCTTCAGTTTCAGTGCGGTCCTGAAACTCCCCAACTCTCTTGAATTGTGGAGTGACCTTCTGACAGCCATTCCCTGTGAGGAGTCTGTGGGCTCGTTCTCAGGCTGCTTATATCACAGAATCACATAATGGTTTGGGTTGGAAGGGACCTTCGAGATCATCTAGTTCCAACCCCCTGCCATGGGTAGGGTCAGCTTCCACTCAGACCAGGTTGCTCAAGGCCTCATCCAACCCAGCCTTGAACACCTCCTGGGAGGGGACGTCCACAAACTCCCTGGGCAATCTATTCCTCACTGTATTTTGTAGGAAGATTTTGCATCAACCACCCAGACTTTGTTGTTGCTGTTGTTGAAAGCATTAAAAGTAACTTATTCCAGGAGTTTATATCTCAACACAGCTCTACCAGAGGTGCCAGATCACCAGAGAAAATGCACTAGCTGGAGTCACTTTCCTGGATTTTCCTCCCAGGTGCATGGGGGCAGAGGAACATCCAGTGCCTCACTGACAGATCACAGAGTGTCAGGGGATGGAAAGGATCTCAAAAGATCATCTAGTCCAACTCCCCTGCCACAGCAGGGTCACCTATAGCAGATGGATGATAACTGCCATCTCTGAATGCTTACACCTGGCAGAAAGGGATCTGGGGGTTGTAATAGGTAGGCAGCTGAATATGAGCCAGCAGTGTGCCCAGGAGGCTAAGAAGGCCAGTGGCATCCTGGCTTGTATGGGAATGACTTATTTCAGCTCAGTATTGATGAAACAATGGGTGCTTCTAGGTGTAGATGATAGATAAATGGAAGTGTGAACGCAAGAATGCAGCTGTAGGTCAGATGTAATTAACCAATGTAATTAGTATGCATGGGTAGTAAAGGGTGTGATCTACAGACTACCTGTAGATTGCCTCATGAGAACCTACATTTGAATACAAAAGCCTACAATGGACCAAAAAAATCAGTGTACCTGCAGCACAAATGAACTTTCTGAAACTAACAGTCTCCTACAGCAGCAAGCAATTCGCCTGGAATCTGAAATCGATTGCAGAACTCTTTCCCAGGTGCTGATGGTAACAGAACCTAAGAGCTTTTCTGGAATTGACAGGATGCTGCTACCAACTGATTTTCATTGGCTGCTTTAACACAGAAACCAGCAGCAGTTGGCTGATACGATCTATTCTAGAACTGGAGAACAATCACTGACTATCACCTCTGGGTGGAAAAAGCTTCAGATAAGGAAATGAGCAATATCTGACCAGTGTAAAATACCTGCAAACATCTGTACAATCCCACAAATAACAGGATGCTTAGCCTGATACTGCTTCATTTCTATACGTAGTGAAGAAAGGAGCACTCCGTTTAATTACTGTTTGTTCCTAACATCTGCTTTGTGTGCGTGAAAAAGATTTTGTCTTTGGAGATGTAGTGATGGGTGTTAAGTGTAGCATTTGCATGTTGAAGGCAGTTTCCAGAACACAAAGTGTCTGTGCCTGATAAGCTTGTCTTGAAAGTAAGCATTTACTGGATATTTTTATTGAAGTTTCAATTCGTAGAGTAGTTTTTAAGCTCTTTCTAGGCAGATTGAGTGGAAGATTTATACTACAAGATTCAGTCAAATGTTGTTATTCCTTGTAACCGAAAATGCTGGTTTACTTGATAAAAAAATATGGAGCATCTCAGGTGATCGTATTTCTATTGGATTAGATTAGTTATTTTACAAATGAGTAATTCTGTATAATTGTTATTGCATAATTGGTTTACCTTTTGTTAGCAACATTGGAAAAGCTAGATTCATGGCTAAGCAGATGAACTAAGGAAATTGGTTTGGTTTATTATTAGAGATTCTATTAGGCATGTTATTTTATGTTGGATGTGGTAGCAGAAATTGTTGGAGATTGTTATTACTTAGAATCATAGAATCAACCAGGTTGGAAGAGACCTCCAAGATCATCCAGTCCAACCTAGCCCTAACCCATCAACTAGACCATAGCACTAAGTGCCTTATTTAGTCTTTTTTTGAACACCTCCAGGGATGGCGACTCCACCACCTCCCTGGGCAGCCCATTCCAATGCAAATCACTCTCTCTGGGAATAACTTCCTCCTAACATCCAGCCTATACCTCCCCTGGCACAACTTGAGACTGTCCCCTTGTTCTGTTGCTGATTGCCTGGGAGAAGAGACCAACCTCCGCCTGGCTACAACCTCCTTTCAGGTAGTTGTAGACAGCAATGAGGTCTGCCCTGAGCCTCCTCTTCTCCAGGCTAAACAACCCCAGCTCCCTCAGCCTCTCCTCATAGGGTTTGTGTTTCAGGCAAGGGACATTGTGGAGAGGCTGCTGCTGGGCTCTTCTCACAGGTAATTGGAGACAGAGCAAGGGGGAATAGCCTCAAGCTGAGGCTGGGGAGGTTTAGATTGAACATTAGGAGAAAGTTTTTCGTGGAGAGAGTGGTCAAGCACCAGAATGAGCTGCTCAGGGAGGTGGTGGAGTCGCCTACCCTGAATGTGTTTAGGGGTGGTTTGGATGTGGTGCTTAGGGCTATGATTTAAGGTGAATCTTGTAGAGTAGGGTTCTAGGTTGAACTGGTGATCCTTTGGAGCTTTTCCACCCTGGATGTTTCTGTGATTCTGTGATGAGATCATTTTCAAAGACCAAACTTTTTGAATCGCTTTTTCTCAGTGCTCCCACTCATCTTCTAGACGGCAAATTTCCACCCCACTCTACCCCCAGTTTATAATTCATAGGACTGGATTTAAAACTTTCCAAATTAGCTTTAGACAGCATACCTAAGGATCACCAAGACTTTTGACAATGAACCTGACACCTCTTAGTAAAAGACTTTGTTTTTATGCAGGGAGTTTTCTCTACTATTATATCCCCCAAAGAAAACTGTTTCTGTGAAATAGTCTTTAGTTTTCTTTTATATATATATTTTTAATAGGAAAATCCAATTTCTTTCCCCTTTTCCTTAGCCAGTTCCTCCCTTTTTGCTCTCATTACCACAAATTCTATAATCTTGTTATTCTTGGGTGTTGGAAAAAGTGTAATCATGCGAGCCATGAAATTGAATACAACAGCAACACTTCCAAGGAGGTGACTTAAGTCAGAGGAATTAATTCTGCCAGCAGACAGCTCTTATTTAGAACAAATGTGATTTTCAGAACCGAAGCTATGTTTTTAATGAGGCTCTATGAGTGCATATGTAGCCCAGAGCTGCTGGGAGGCTCATCCTTATGCCAGAGAGTTGCATCACGTGAGGAAAACAAGAGCCAACGGGATCATTCAGTAAGCTCATCACTCCCTTCCCTGAAGAAAAAACCTGCCTCTGTACTTCTCACTCTCAGATATTGCTGCCCTAAACAAGGGAATCGACAGGGATTTATGAAGTGTCCAAATCTGGCCCACCCAAAAGGTGTATTTTGAGGTCTAATTGAGAAAAGGGATTGAGTTTCCTCCCTCTCTTTCAAGTGGAATCAGCATGCACTAGCAGGAGAGTCTCCACACAACACAGGGTTAAGGCGTAGAAAAGTCCTTGCCTTAGGATGTTGCGGATGCGGAGAAATGTTGTTTTCTTTCCCCTGGGAAAAGTAAGATTCATGATTTAATCTGAGCTGAGATTCCCCTTTTCAGTTCTGTATACTTCCCTTTCTCATCTGTTGGCTTTCTCTTTACCCAGCATAAAGACTGCCTGACTTGCACCGGAGGCATGGATGGGATTGCTGGTAAGAACCATCATATAAGTTCACATTCAGAGGGATTTCCATGGCCATGAAAAAAGGTTTATCTAAGCAAGGCTGCAGCAAAAAAAAAACAAATCTCTTGGCTTTGGGAATGATCACTATTTTCAGATGAAACATAAAAAAGAGAACTCTTGTGGAGACCAACATGTAACATGATGTGCAGCCTCATGGATCTTTCTGTGCTCTGTTACCTGGGTTTACCTCCCCACAGCAAACAACTCTGCTGCTCCCAGGTGCAGCTGTAATTGCCAGCCAAAGGTTACTTTTCTCCAGTGAACTTGGTGGCCCCAGTAGTTTCCCAGCCCAGAAACCAAAGCTGGCTTCTTCTTTGCACAAGAACCAAGACGTGCAAGCAGCAGCAATGGAACAGAGCTAGAAATGGGTAGAGATTCAGTCTGAATATTATGAAGAAGTTCTTCACTATGAGGGTGGTGAGACCCTGGAAGGGCTTGCCCAGGGAGGTGGTGGAAGCTCCATCCCTGGAGGTGTTTAAGGGCAGGCTGGATGAGGATCTAGGCAGCCTGATCTAGTGTGAGGTGTCCTTGGCCATGGCAGGGGGGTTGTCCCTTCCAACCCTGACTGATTCTATTATTCTAATGCATCCAACCTAAGGAGGCTGCAGTAGCCAAACCCTTTGGGTTTGCCAGCAGCACATCCTTTCCACATGTAAAATCTGCCTCTGAATTGGGACTGCAGAGCCCCAGAGACAGCAAACGGGATAAAGCACCAGCTGGTTGTAATGGAAGAGGCAGTATCAGCTCCTGATGACAGCGTTATATTTGTCTATCTCAGCTGGAGATAAAAAGAGGGACCAAAGATCACTGATTTCTCACACTGAGATAACATCAGAGGAGGATTTTTCTCCAAAAGAAGCATCTTTTCTGCCCATATGCCAGCGAAAGAAATTCACTTTTCTGTCTGACTTTACAGCAAACTTCATCAAATATCCATCTGGCACTAGGCCAGAGACACATGAAGCTGTGTCACAGTAGATTGATGCCAGACACTCCAGCAAAGATTTCAGCAGGAGAGCCCTCCTGCCATGGTTTTGGGAGTCTACACAGCTCTGTGGAGGCATGGCTTATCAAAAGCATGGTTGAAGAGAGATCTGGCATTATGGAGTTGATTGAAAGCAGGGTGGGGGTGGTAAGGGACTGTAGCCCCAGAAGTGCCTATGAAGTTTGGTTCTCATGTGGAGACAGAGCCTAGTAAGGTCTCATTTTAGGGGTGCCTGGAGGACTGAATAATAGAGCAATTCTCAAGTGTTCAGGTTGGAAATCTCATTGTGAATCTGGGGAGGTTTTTTTTTCCCAGTCAAAAGCATCAACAGAATCAGCATCTTCTCAGGACAGGACAATTTCAAGATATTAGAAGCTCCCAATGAATGGGTGAGGCTCTAGACAGCCTGATCTAGTGTGAGATGTCCCTGCCCATGGCAAGGGGGTTGGAACTAGATGATCCTTGTGGTCCCTTCCAACCCTGACTGATCTATAATTCTATTCTAATATGTACTCCCTGGAAAAACTCCTGGGGACTCTGTAAGCAAGAATGCCTTGAAAAATGTAATCTGTCCTCCCAGTCCTAACACCCTCTGTGCTCTGAGAATTCAAAGGCATTTCAGCATGTGCAAGTCCCACAGAGAGGGACTGAGAGTGATTTCAAGTAGTAGATCTGCAGATGGAAAGAGTGAAATCTCCTCTCCACAGACTTTGTAAATTAGACTGAACGAAGGCATGGAAACAAGCCTGTATGGAGCCATCCTCTCTGAGCAGCCCTGATGGTCCAGCCTGCAGCCTGGTGGTTGGTTCACTGTGAGCCGGGTGAGCAGTGGCTCTCTCCTTGCTAGAGCTCCGTGGGGCAGCAGAGGAGGAATCTGGGACAACACAAGCCCCCGGACAGGCCACCACTGCACTGCAGCCAGTATCCAAGAGTTTTAAATTGATCACAGGATCACAGGATGTCAGGGGTTGGAAGGAACCCAAAGAGATCATCGAGTCCAACTGCCCTGCCAGAGCAGGACCATACAATCTAGCTCAGGTCACACAGGAACATAGCCAGACAGGCCTTGAAAGTCTCCAGAGGAGACTCCACAGCTTCTCTGGGGAGCCTGTTCCAGTGCTCTGTGACCCTTACAGTAAAGAAGTTCCCCCTTATATTGAGGTGGAACCTCCTGTGTTGCAGCTTACATCCACTGAGCAAATGAGCAGAGCCTGTTCCCCCCTCCTTACCCCCAGCCCTCGGATACTGATAAACATTTATTAAATCCCTTCTCAGTCTTCTCTTCTCCAGACTAAAAAGCCCCAGGTCCCTCAGCCTCTCCTCATCAGGCAGTGTTTCAGTCCCCTAATCCTCCTTGTAGCCCTCTACTGGACCCTCTCCAGCAGATCCCTGTCCTTCTTAAACTGGGGTGCCCAAAACTGAAGGCAGAACTCAAGATGAGGTCTCACCAGGGCAGAGTAGATGTGGAGGAGAACCTCCCTCAATCTGCTGGACACACTCTTCTTAATGCACTCCAGGATCCCATTGGTCTTCTTGGCCATACGGGCACATTGCTGTCCCATGGATAACTTGTTACCCACCAGCATTCCCAGGTCCCTCTCTCACAGGGCTGATATTAAAATGAAAAGATCCAAACTCCCAGGAAATGTGAGAGAGAAAACAGGAAATGATCTTTCTCCTTGGTCCATCCAGGGGGGAGCTGCTGCACAGGATGATCGTCCTCCTGTGGCTTCACATTACCTTAGGGAGATGGGCAAGGTGTCACTCTGAGGCCACCTCAAATGAGCAGCATTTTAGGTCATCAGTCTGATAGCCTGGAGCTTTAGAAAATGAATGTACAAGTGTCTCCATGAGTATTTTGTAGAGGCCCAGCTGGTAGTGCCCTGGGGTCTCTCCCATGGGTGCTGATAGCTCAGCTGAACTGACAGCATCTGACAGCTGGAGAAAACCATCCCTTCAGACTCTGAGTTGAGCACATTTACTATGGCCTCACTGGAGACTAATTACATAAAGCTTCCTTTTATTTTTTCTTTCCTTTTTTTTTTCTTCTTCTTTTCCCTCTCCCTATTCTTTTTCCTCCCCCCCTCCCCTTTTTTTTTTCTTCCCCACTCCCCCCTCCCCATTTTTTTTTTTAACACAAGGACTTTGCAAATTGAATTTTCACATCTTCATGAATATTTCTACTCTTTCATGGATTCTTTTTCCCTGCTCTTCATTATTTGTCCAGGGGAAAAAAAAAAAATCCCATTTCTTGCAGAAGAGAAACCTGAAAGATTGGTACCTTTTCTGTGGAGGTCCTGCAGAGAAGAATGGGAGTTCATGAGCATTCATGGAGATCCTGAGCCAAAGTCAGAATGATAGGTCAGAGAGGGAGGTGAGGGCTTCTGTGGAAGTGTGACCATTTCCAATGAGGAAAGGGTGGAAGGGGTCAGCCAGCTCAGCCTAATTTCCAGGAGGCAAAAAGGCATCTTGGTTAAAAGCCATGTCTGGTATAAGGAAAAAAGGAAACACTTTAGCCACTAATACTTTTGGGCTGGGAACTAGAAAAAGCTAATTATATTCCTTGTCATGTTTCTGGTTTATTCTTCCAGAGGGAGAGAGAAGTTCGTGATCCAGGTTAGTGCTGGGCAGCTGCCATGGCAGGAAAGCTACAGGCTGCAATTTCAGGAGGGCAGCAGTGGATGCTCAGCAAACTCTCCTCTGTGCCCACTTTTGAAAACAGGAAAACCCTTTCAGGGAGTTCTTCCTAATGGCCAAAAGAAAAAGTCCATTCTGAAGGGAGCAGGTTTTAATTTCACACACAGTGCCAGTGGAGCCTTCTTAAACAGATCATTTCCCAGGTCCTTAGCCAGCCAGCCTCCCTGGAATGGAGAGATTTCCTCTCCTTACAAATCACTTGGCTGCACATAGAGGAGAAGCTCTTTGACAAGGTGAATTTGCAAGGCTCTCAAATCCTCTTTATTCTCCCTGCACTATCCCTCCTTGACTCATCTCCAAGAGACCATGCTTAGAAGGAGAAGGTGATGGCACCAATCCCAGATGCATATAAGTACACATAGATACAGTTCCCACCCCTTCCCCACACCACGAATTGAACATCATCCACACCCAGGACTGTGGAGGATGACCTAAAATAATCCAGTCCAGTCTTTAATCAACAGCAAGGCTGAATTCACAACAGCCCACAATCCTCACCCACTCCATCTTAAACCTGCTTCTCTCATGTCCCTCATAAACTGGAGGCCCATGATTCACATCTGGGCTGTTCAGGTACACATCTGGGGGTTAACATTCTCATGCAAAGAAAACAAAAAAGCTACATTAGGCTACTCTTGTCTCAGACAAAGCAATGACAATGGGAGCTCATGGAAGGAGTAGCATTTAGGCAACTAGAGGTTGAAGGAGCAATGGCACTCAAGGCAACATGAACTATTTGGAGTGCTTTTTCCTCGCTGCTAGTTGCACTGGCTAGAAAATCAAGCATGAGAATGAGGTAATATGACTGCTGACAGCCTTGAGGCACAGACAGTCCTGGGGTAAGGGGCAAAGTGGCTGGTAGAGTAAAAGAGCAGGCAGGCCAAACGCTTACTGAGTGCAATTATTTTAATGGGTCTGTCTTTTCCAAAATCCACATTGCAGATGTGTAAACAGTAACTTTAAAAAAGAGATGCTAGAAACACTGATTTAGAGAACAAGAAGCTTTCCCTGTCTCCCACTACACAAAGACGCACAGGATTCACAACAGCCAATCACAAAAGCAGACATACAGAGAGAGACACACAGAAATCACAAGTCAGGAGAAGGCAATAAAAGGGCATTCATGCTTTGGAAGGCAGTAGATGTTCCCATGCACATCTTGCTGTGCAGACAGATGGTTGGGGTCACAGCTTGGCGTACAGACCCTCCATGCCAAGCGAGCAGCATTTCACTGGTCCTACACCTCTGCTTGCCCAGATGTCATCTATGCTGATCTTTAGGTTCCAAGGGTATCAACTCCCAGAGCAACACTGGCTTTACTCTGACCTGCACATGTTAGTTAGGGTTAGTAATGTTAGGACGAGGGGGAATGGGTATAAGCTGGAAGGGGGGAAATTTAGACTGGATGTTAGGAGGAAGTTCTTTACAGTGAGGGTGGTAGGGCACTGGAATGGGTTGCCCAGGGAGGTGGTGGATGCTTCCTCCCTGGAGGTGTTTAAGGTCAGGCTGGATGAGGCCTTGGGCGAGCTGCTCTAGTGGGAGGTGTCCCTGCCTGTGGCAGGGGGTTGGAGCTGGATGATCCTTGAGGTCCCTTCCAACCTAAACCATTCTATGATTCTATGATTCTATGCAGCACACGTTGCACCAGGTCCCAGGCCTGGCTTGGCATTTCCTGTGTGGTACTGACTGTGATGCCACAAACACAAGGATGAACCACACTAAACTCCTAGTTGGCCCTCAAAGTCCTGTGTCTGCATTCATTCCTGTCCAAAGGACCTCTGCCATGTATAGGATCGCCCACTGCATTAACCATCTCTGGTAGCTACGCAGTGCAGCTGTGACAAGGATCGATTCCAGCATGCACACTCCAGACTTGTTGTCAAGCCTTCAGCCAGTAGAGGAAAGAGTTGTAAGGTCACCACATGCTTTTGCCTTCCCCCCGCCCTCGCCAAGTGCTCAAAGTGCTGCAGTAACCATATTCACATGGGCAATGACTCAAAAGGACTTCCAGCCTGTTGTGTGCTACTCCAAAAGGCTGGTGAGCCAGCAACCTGGGAATCTACATCAGCAAGCAAGTCCATTTAATTGCTACACCATTCACCAGCAGGCAAAAACCATGGAGCTTTTTTTTTGTTCAGCACAGCAGCTCCTGCGTGCCAAGGGGCAGCCAGTGCTGGAGGCAGAGCTCACCTGGGAAAATGAGCTCTTAGGAAGATCATGCAGAGATCAGACCACACAGACTCATCCACTTTCTGAGCAATCTCTAGACTCAGGTGTGCTAATACCAGCCTGCTGCTTGGCAATGCCTTAATCTTTAAATCAGTTCTAAGTAGAGGCCATAGCAGGTATTTCCCCTCCTGCCCAGACAAGGAGCTGAACAGTAGCACATCAAATGTTTAGCCTAGGACTTTGAGGCCAGTACCAAAGGCTTTGGTCCCACATCTTCCTAGGTTAAAACAAACATCTTTCTCCCAAGGCTGCTTCTGCCCCTCCTAGCCAGCAGAACAGTCCTGCTAAAAATCATTCTGATATAATTCCTTGACTCAGAAAGAGCTGTTCAAGGCAGCAAGCTATTGGAGCATTCTAGAGGGACCCATGTGAATCAGTGTTTGGTTCTCTTTCATCAAGGAATGGAGCTCAATCTCATCCTGCTCAGGCTTGTGAAGGGACCATTTGCTGCAGAGTGGCACCCCAGAACAACCAGGACACCTCATGTATGGACGGTACAGCACTGTGGATCTTCTCTTCAGCTTTCCCACAATCCCACATGCCATACTCAACTCATACAGCACTCACAGCCTGGCCATGCAGAAGATTGCTGGTACTCCAGGAGAGCATTTGCCATGTCACCACATCTTCTCCTCCAGCATTTCCCCTTCATCCCTCCACCTCTCCATACAGCCATTTCCACTGGATAACACCTCAAGGCTGTGTTGTCCTTAGCCTAGCAAACTGCTGATGCTGGGCTGGATGTGAAGTGTTACCTCCCTCTGGCTACAAGAGTTGTGAAGTACCTTAAGAAAGAGATGGTTGAAGGAAACTTGACAAAGGCCCCAGAAACCCTGACTGGTGGAGGCATATGGACTCTTTTCTGGCCCTTCTATCCCAGGAAACCTGGGACAGAGGGAATTAACAGAGCACAGGATGAAAAGAAGCAAAAGACAGAGAACTTTATGGATCCCCATTAAACTGTGCGAAACACAAATGAAAGTTGATGGACACTTAAAGCACAAATGGATTATTTCATGAAGAAGAAATCCATTCAGGGTGGCTAAATACAGGCACTGCTTGAACTTAAGAAACTCCTAAGTAATAGCATATTGGAGGCTGGGAGATCAAGCAGTATCCTGGTTTTGCCCTATCTTTACGCTGCTCACAGGATCACAGGATGTCAGGGGTTGGAAGGAACCCAAAGAGATCATGGAGTCCAACCCCCCTAGTCAACAAGCTAGTTGATCTCCAAACCTTTCCCTTGGCCATGTCAAAAATGGGATGCTGAGCTTTTGGAATGATCTGGTATGGTTACTCTTATGTCCACATGACTTCCTAGCCACTCAAAGTCTCAAGAGCTTCACTCCAAATACAGAATTTCTATAAACAGAGAACTTACACAGCTGTTCCTACTCGACCCCCAGTCTCCCGCTGCTGTCTCCCCACACACTGGTCCCTGCCTAGCACAGTTGTCCTTCCCCACCATGGTCCCACGTGTTATAAAACATGTGAATTGCCCTTATGGGAGTCAGAGCAAAAGCACAGCACCAGGATCACCCAGAGAGGAATACAAAGCCTCTGCAGCAGCAATCCACCAGAGCAGGGTCTTTCCAAGGCAGGGGTGGTGTCTTTGTGTTGAACAGCTCTTAATTCTCTTCTGCAAACTCATCCCATTGCTTTGCAAGTCTATGAGCAAATCGAACAGCCAGTTTCCTGCAGCAAGGAGACCCACTCCTGATTGCCCACTCTGTGTCAGATCTGAACAGCCATTTCAGAGAAGGAGACAGAGTCATCACTTTCCAGTGTAGCTACGCTGCAGGCCATATCCCAAGCTGATGTGTGTCCCAGGCCAACCTTTCACTACAAGATGGAAAGGAAGTTACCTAGCAGTCAGTACATAGTTGTTACCCAAGTATTTCAGTTACAGGCTGCTGCCAATCTCTGGTTGCTCCAAGAGCTTGTTTCCAAGCATTTAGCCTGGCTGGCCCTTCAAGATACCACACTGCACTGAGCTGCAGCCCAGCCTCAACAAAGCAACAGGAAAATACCAGTGCTAATTGCAATCCTTGTGTTCCATCGTCTCTTATAACTGGTAGTAAAGTCACTCCAGTGAAGGCAAGAAGGGGCAAGGCTTTTCAAGGCAGGGGGGATTGCTTCACACTGCTTTTCCAATAGCAAACACATAGCTTTGTCCCTGCTGCAAAAAAAAAAAGCCTGGAATTGGAAATGCTGAAATCTTCTTTTCACTGACTGGCAGCAAGCTGTAATTTACTGCATTCCTGCTTCTTTTACGTTCAAGAACTGCTTCACTCTGAGAAGAAAGAGCTGTCATTTGTCAGCTCCCTGTAGCCCCTCCTTCCAGTCACCACATTACCACATTATGCTGGGAAAATTAATTGATTCCCCTCTGCCTATCTGCTCCCTCAAAAGAAAGCTGGTGTATTCCCAGGCATGGAGAGTCATCCTTTCACAGCAACATCGTTACCAATTTTTCTTTGAAAAGCCATGTAGTGGACATGTTCCTTTCAGCAAAATTATGCAATTTTTCTGCTGCTGCATCCACCTCCCTTGAATTGATTCAGAGAGACCTGTCTGTCTTCTGGATTTCCACAGGCACCTTCCCCACCCTTCTGACCAACAGATTTCCAGCCCACCCACTGCAGTGTCTGGCTGGCTGCTAACTAAAGCTCTGCCTGGCTTTAGGATGCAGCCAGGTCTCTGGGCAAGTTGAGCTGTATCATCTCTCCTCCTGTGGTGTACTTAGCCACTGGCCCGTTGCCTTCCATGGTGAAGAGCTTGCAAGTCTTCGCATTCTCATGGACGGGAGTGGACTTTTTCGAGGAGACAGGAGAATTTGTAGGGCTCAGCTGAACAGCAGTGGTATCCTGCACTGTGTGCTCACTAGTTTCAATTTCGAAGGCTGTGTTGCCAGGTTTGATGAGCCCAATGTTGGAACCTGGTTTGGATTTCCTGGCCCCGTGAGCTGGGGGCCTCCGGCTGCAGATGCAGCAGGCACCAAAGAATGTGAAGGCCACCACCAGCAGGATGGGCCCAATGATGATGGGCGGGTTGTTCACAGGAAGGAAGGTTCCAAAGGCAAATGCTCCCACTAAAGTGATGTTGATCCCTGCTAACATGATGCAAAGTCCACAAGCGCAGCAGAGAGCAGGAGAGGGGAGGCCCTGAGGTCGTGTCTTTTTCTGGATGGGTTTCTGGGTCAAAGAGGCACTGCTCTTTTCACTGAACATGTTGAGATGGATCTCAGAGGCACCTCCAGATCTCACGGGTTGTACTCTATGTTGAGAAAGCTAGCTCTGGTCTCCTGCTGCCTTGAAATCCCTGGAGAGGAACAGAAAAGCATGCAACTGTTAGAACAATGAACCAAAGGGATCTTCCCACCACCATTCATGGCACTAGCATCTTCTCCAGGTTTGCTGGTCTTAACAACTAAGTGTAAAAGGTTTATAACTATCTGAGGGCTGGGGGTCAGGAGGTGGGGGACAGGCTCTGCTCATTTCCTCCCTGGGACAGGACAAGGAGCAGTGGATGGAAGCTGCAGCACAGGAGGTTCCATCTCAACACAAGGGGGAACTTCTTTAAGGGTCACAGAGCACTGGAACAGGCTCCCCCTCTCTCTCTCTGGGGAGACTCTGTGGAGTCTCTTTCTCTTGAGACTTTTAAGGCCTGTCTGGATGTGTTCCTCTGTGACCTGATCTAGATTGTATGGATTGTCAAGGGGGTTGGACTCAATGATCTCTTTGGGTCCCTTCCAACTCCTAACACCCTGTGATCCTGTGATGAATCCAAGCCTGCTATCAAGTCTGCACTATCCCTCTGTGCCCAATGTCCTTTGCCATGCAATGACCCAGAGCCTACTCTTGGCCCTGCCTACAGTCTGAGCCACAGTGCAGCATTGCAGCAGGGTGGCTGGACAGTCAGACCCACATCATGAGTTCAGATGTTTCTCACATGTGTTTGGGACTTGCTGCACACTTCCCTTGACTCTTCCTCTACTTGATGCATCCTTCCCTTAAATTGCAGCTTCTTCACACGACGAGTCTCGAGGAGGCCACAAAGATGATCAGAGGGCTGCAGCAGCTGGGCTATGAGGACAGGCTACAAGAGTTGGGGGTCCTCAGCCTGGAGAAGAAAAGGCTATGAGGAGACCTTGTAGTGACCTTTCAGTATCTGAAGGAGGCTACAGGAGGGCTGAGGAGGGACTATTTACAAGGCCTTGTAATGACAGGATGAGGGATATTAGGTTTAAACCGGCGGAGGGGTTTAAACTCTTTAAACTAGATGTTAGGAAGAAGTTCTTTCCGATGAGGGTGATGAAACACTGGAATGGGTTGCCCAGGGAGGTTGTGGCTGCTCCCTCCCTGGATGTGTTCAAGGCCAGGTTGGATGAGGCCTTGAGCCACTTGTTCTAGTGGGAGGTGTCCCTGTCTATGATGGGGGGTTAGAAGTAGATGATCTTTGAGGTCCCTTCCAACCTAAACCATTCTACGATTCAGGACAGCAATATATCCTGCTGCCCACTTGGACAGTAATGGATGTCACAGTGTTTGTCATAACCCACACAACACTGGCCTAGAATTACAGCAGGTCCCAGTACTGTTCTGAATATCCCTTGCTGCAATGTGAGTGCAATGTATTCTTGGAATGGTAGAAGTCACAAATTGTAATAGAAAGTGAGACTCTTTGCTCCACATCTCATTTGTCCAGCAACTGAAATCACTCATCCAGGTAGCCTTTCTAGCCAGTAGAGAATGAAAGGTCTCAGAAGATGATTCAGAGCATTCAAAAAATATGTGCACCATGGGGAGCTGGGCTCTGATTACCAGAGGGACATTAGACTGTTAACAGTTGAAGTCTCACAGTAGTGAGACAAACTCCAGCTACAAACACTGAATGGTTTGCCACCAGTCACAGAAGTTTATGGTAAAATGGGGCAAGAGTCGGTGCTTTGCCTGCTGGACCATCCATTCTACTGTGCATAATAGCACATTTAGCATCATCATGTGAGATCCCATAGAAGGGGGCCGGGAAACTTGTTTGCCTCAGAAACCACAAACCCAATCTGTACAAGGTCTGTGCACAAGCAACTCTGGCTTCTGGATGAAGGCTTATGGAAACGGAGATGATGAAGCTGGAAAAGGGCCTGTGTGGGCAACTGCTCAGGGCACAATGCAGGAATGCATAGCCCTGACTGACAAACAGCATCTTCTCCGTGGAGGACATTATTGGATGTGATGAGAGTTGGCTTTGTTTTCTCTGTACTCTGCTAGGAAGCCAAACTGCCAGAAGCCAAATTGCCAGCAGTTTGCTGGTGGTGCCTTTGATTTTACAGGCAGGAGAGCATTTCTCTTCCCAGCCTGATTGCAAACAACAACAGCCTGCACTTTACTACTCCCCTGCCTGGCTTCTTAGTTTCTTCCCTCTGTGGCTGTCAAATCACTTTCAAAAAGGTTACTGGGGAGAAACTGATACTAGATAGGTTTCTACTGAAACATGCCAGTGAGATCAGCCGGACGTTTTCAACATCTTACCCAGGTTATAAAACCTTTCTGCACCTCCAGCTGAGGCAAAGCTCTCTGCTGCTCTATCTGGTGTTATATCTCATTTCCTTGGCTTGGGCTTTTCTTTGGACCTGATCGAAGTGCAGCACTGAACTTCCAATGAAGTTCCTATTCAGTGAGACATCAGCTGGAGCTGACACAGACAGATACATAGAAGGATTAAATCCTTCCTCACCTGAGAATGCTTGATAGGAGAGGAGCCTCTGCAGGCAAAGATTTTTCAAGAGAACTGAGAATGTGTAACAAGGAAAGGGCATGTCCTCTACAAGCCAGCCTAGCACATACACAGGTTTCTCCAGCAGTGTCCTTTTCTTTTGCCTGTGAATCCTGGCACACTGATGTGAGCTAAAGCCTCCTTCACCAGCCCTGAACCAGCAGCAAGACAGCTTCTGGTTAAAGACACACATACACACACTGTTCTCAGCCCAGCTCTTACAGGTGCCAGTAAATCTTTGGTGCACAGAAGCTTTTCCCCTTATTTTGCCCTATGTTACCTCACTGCGAAATACTCAGCAGGGAACTTCAAGGAGTTAAACCATATCACAGACTCACTCCATCAACTCCTCCTGCATTGACCTGCTTCCACCTTGCAAGAATTCCCTGTCCTGGGAGAGCCAGGCAGCTCTCACATCCTGTGGGGCTTTACCACAAACAAGCCAGCTGCCTGTGCTGCTAGGCAAGGCAGTGACCAGAGGTCATGATCCCACTGAGATTTCCAAGAGAGACTTCAACTTGTTGTGCATCACATCTATGTGCTGTCACTTGTAATCACTCCAAAGAGACCGTGCTGGTTTCTGGCTGCTTTCAAGGCTGAGCAGTATCATTTTCAGTACCTCAGAACAGTACCTCACCTTCTCTGCCTGGCAATTTTTGGTCATTGCTACAGCTTCATCAGTGCAGGGCTTGGTTAAGTCTGGGCAAAATCTTCACTGGGCCTTCCTAGGTTGTAACAGAGAGTGAAGGAGGGAGATGAGGGCTTGTTTAGGTGTCATTGGCAATGATAAATAGGGGCAGTCCCAAGCACCAACAGATAGAAAAGAACCACAGATCCACTGTGAAGTGATAAATGGCATGAAAGCATGGCCTAGTTGGTCTCAGAGTAGAGTCACCATCAGCTTCTCAGGAATTCATGGCTGCTTCCCAGAAGAAGAGTTTAGAAGTGAGGATATGGAGTGAGACCTCTCAGCTTGCAGAATGACTGGAGGAGGCAATAGCTGTTTCCTGGGGCACCCCAGGACAAGGCAGACAGCTCCCAGGCTGTGCCAGGACACTGGTCATACAACGGCAGCTATCTGCCTCCTGGCAAGTGAAGAGGGGGAAAAGGAAGTTTGCAAACAAACCGCTGACTAAAGCAGTGAAGAGGAGCTTGCCAGGAGTCACTGTCCCATGAGGCCCATTGGGTTGAGTGGCTGAGAATGCATCAATATCAGCATGCACAGTAGCTCAGAGATTAAAGCAGGCAGTGTGACAAAAGCCGGGGTCTCAGACCTCCTCAGCTACATCTGCAACTGTAAAACATGCAGGGTCAGGGCTAACACGAGGGCTGTGGCACTGTTCAAAGAGTGAAGCTGCAACAGCATAAAAACAAGGGTTTGTGTTGCACACCCTCAACCAAGATGGCATCAAAGAAAAGCATAGGGAGCCAAATGTGCCCCACTCACATTCTGTACGTTAAGCCATACCCAGAGCCATGAGACTGGGAGCATTTAGACAGTGGGTCACTGTTTACTCTTGTCTTGATCTCCATGTAAAACCAGATGAAAAGGGGATGAAAAAGCCAGCAGAGCAGTGGAAGATAAAGCAAAAAATAAATCAAAGGCAGAAAATGCTTTATGCTATCCTCTACCTCATAAGATCCTGCAACAACACAAATTCCATCTTTATTCTGGTTGTTATCATAAACATCTGTATTCTGTAATCCCTTAGAGCATGGGTTGATGCTGTGGGGAGAAGGACCCTCCTTCATTCCCTTTGCAGTCACAAGAATGTACTGAGGTGGATCAGCTTCCACTGCTGCCCTGTTTGAGGATATCTGACAGATTTTACCTTCCACTCAGTCAAGGTAATGAGCTCAAAAGTTAGCAAGTCTTCAGCCAGACTGTCCTCTCCAAAATGACCAACTTATTTTCCATCAGGAGTGGCAAAAGTTCTCTTTGAGCTTTCTGTGTGAATCAGGTCCTTTTCTTATCAGAGGCCAGACTTCTTCTCCAACCAACACTTCAGCTTGCAATGCATTACTGCAAGGGGTGTGTGTGTGTGTGTGTGCATATTCAGGCTACAGTGGTGGAAGTACAGAGGCTACAGTGATATCCATCACTGTGGAGAATATCCCTCCCTCCTTATATTCTCAGGGGGCTGAAGAGGGACTTTCATTCTTAGCTCTGACAGTTCTTAGAGCTCGAAGGGTACACTGACATATTCATCCAGCATTTTAGGAACATCATTTAAGGCTATACCAGTAGCACCAGCAATATGCACAGCTAAGCATGCTACCCACTTAGCTGTAGAGAGAGGGATCAAGCTGTCATCCTTCTGCACCACCTTACTGCAGCAGCACAGCCAAAATATTTAACAGAACCCAGATGAGTCTCCTTTCTAGAGGTGTGATGGCACAGAGAAATAATGACAGTGCTCAGCAAACACAAATTGCACTGACACAGCTACAGACACCCCCTACACAGTGGCAGCCTACACGTATGCATACACACACACACGCACCCCTTTTAGCTATCGGGAGGAGCACACGAGTTCTTTTTTCGCGTGGGCAAAGCGCTGGGAAACTCTGTCAGGGCCAGAGAGAGCCTCGGTGTCTGGAAGGGGAGGACACGTACCTGGGCTGGAGTATGAAGCCGAGGAAGGCCGGGTGCTCTGGGTGTCCCCTTCACCTTTCAGTCGCGGATGCCAAAGCCACGGCTAGTCCAAGCAGAGCCGGTGCTGGAAGCCCAACTGCGCGCTGGGAGGAGAACCTCACATGCTTCCTTCCCCGTCTTCAGCGAGCTCAGGAAACTTTGCTAGGGTGCTAGGCGAGCCCCGGGCTCTCCCCGGGAGACTTCAGTAGGCTCTATGCGAGACTGGCCACCTTCTCTTCATTTTCCTCCTTTCCTCCTTTCCCTCGGAGGATGATATCCTTTTAGGCAGAAGAAGGTTGAGACGCAGCATTGCTGCCCCGCTGCATCCTTTCCTGCCTCCTCCTGCAGCCCGCGATCCCCAGCCAGGCTTAGCCCTGCCGTCCTCCTCTGTCCGGCGGGCTCTCACCCTCTCTCCGCGCCTTCTTCTTCTTCCTTCTCTACTTCAGGGCTGCAGCCCCCGCCCCTTTCATCTGACAGAGGTGCCGGGACTAGAACAGACCCGTTTTTCGCCCGGGGAGAGGAAAAATCCCCCAACGCGGCACCACCAAGGGGCTACCTCAGCCTCAACGTCTCCCCGGGCTCCTCCGCTCCCCCGGAGCGGAGAACAAAGCAGGGGGAGAGGAGGGCAGCGCCAGATGCCAGGGAAGAAGCTGCAGGCTCTCAGCTGGCTGCAGAGGCAAAGATCGTCGGCGCAAGGGGTCTGAAAGGCTCGTAACGAATGAAAAGCCAAGGGTGACGTGCGAGTACCTTTGGATGCCGGAGGGATGCAGGAGTGACCCCTTGGCGGGTAGGAGGCAGTCAAGAGTGCTGAGGCAGGACCTCCCAGTGGTGGGAACGTGCTGCGTGTGGGAGCTGGGGAAATCCAAGGAAACCGTCCTCAGATGCGAATCTAATCTTTCAGCGTGGCACTCAGGTCTCAGGTACACTGAAAGGTGCTGGCTCTGAAAACACACTTGATGCAAAACCCTGTTGCAAGCATAGCCAAGATCTTCGCTCCCATATCGAGCCAGTCACACTGTCCGTTTGCAGAGTTGGTGACCACAGGAAACAGGGCAAGCTGCAAGTCGTGCACTGGATGGAGCATAAGGTAATCCTTCTGCAGCCTCAGTGGTGCTGACACTCACATGCCTTCATCTGCTCTCCATGTCCACACTGCTGTAACCAGCTTGGAGACTGCCAGTGACAGCTGAACAGAGACTCTTCTCCAGCTTATTGCAGAAGAATCCTATATAAATCAGGGTGGAGCTGACAGAACATAAATCATGCTCCACTCCTCCTCAATGACTGCTTTCACACTCTCAAGAAAAAGGAGAAAGGTAACAGAGGAATAGTGAAACACATAGGTCAAAGAAGAGAAATCGTTCAAGAAGAATGAACACTTCTCTCTATTTTCCAGGCACTACTCCAGCCTGAATATTCTTAATACAGCATCCTCTACTGCATCATGTTGCACTTCACCTTACAGGTCAGCCTAGAAATTCAGGCAAAACCAAAGCTTTGCAGAAAGAGGTTCAGGCTTTGCTAAAGGGGACAGCTGTTTCCTCCTTAGCGTGGGTAATGCTAACAGCACACTGCCCAGCTTGAACAAGAGGGGTGGAGGAGGCTATCAGAAAGGCAGTGCTGATCAGATATGTTGGCTGCCTAGGCTTCTAGAAAGAAATAACTGGGGAAACTAATTTCAAACCTTTCTGGACAAGCAGCATCTCCTCTAATGATTGCTGGCCCTGTAACGTGAGGTTCTAAAGGTCTCAGTGTACTCATTTTTACCAGAAAAGTGATGGGAGAGTGCATGATGGAAGATCTTCTGGAGAAAATCTCCACATGGCACATATCATAGAATCATAGAATGGTTTAGGTTGGAGGGGACCTCAAAGATCATCTACTTACAACCCCTTGCCATAGGCAGGGATAACTCCCACTAGAACAGGTTGCTCAAGGCCTCATCCAACCTGGCCTTGAAGACCTCCAGGGAGGGAGCAGCCACAACCTCCCTGGGAAACCTGTTCCAGTGTTTCACCACCCTCACTGGAAAGAAATATGTGAGTGACAGTTCCACAGGTGACAAAACTGACATTTAATGTTTGTTTGCTGAACTCCTTGATATGGCTCCATAGAGTCAATCAAAACAGTCCTATGAGCCACGTTTATTTAGGAATGGTGGCTGTCAGAGGGAAAGACACCACCAGGGTCATTGATTCAAGTTCCCTGGTATCATGCTGTATAATAGCATTCATGAAGTGCTCAAGCTCCAAAGGGGGCCAATTAATACCAAACAAACTGTGAGCTGCTCCCTAATTGCACAAGGCAGTGAAGAAGGCGGCTGTGCCGGCTTCAGGTTGGTTGTTGCATGGCTCTCCATCACACTTCCTGCTTAATGGTTCATAAACCCAATGGAAAAAAGGCTTCACTGAAATATTACATATTTAGGGCTCTACTGAAGCAGTAATTCTGAGTTTCACGTATGTGGTCCTGACAACCTGGCAGACTGCATCCACATGATTGAAACAAGTCTAACTCAAGAACTAAAATTAAAGGCTAGATTTCCCAGTGGTACGAATCAGAGCAGATTCATTGCCTTGCACAGCTTTGACAGCTCACAAGCATTCATAATTTGCCAAGGGTTTGGTTTTTTTTTTTTCCAGAATGATGGTTCCTAATTTCAAACTTGCCAGGAACTGGGAAGCTCTTTATTCTTTAGAGGCAAGATCCAAACCTTCAGCTGACTAGAAATTCCTCTGGGAGAAGCTGTTCATACCCAGCTTCCACTGATTTTGGCAATCAGCTTAACTCAGAAATTTCTGAATGAGAGGCAAAAATTCCCTCTCTGACTTTTTGCATTGTCAGGCCCTGACTTTGTTTTATATTATTAAGAAATCTAGGTCAAGCTTTGTTGCAGCCATAAAGGCTAGGCTTCAGTGTCAACACCTCATGACCTGAAGCAGGTCAGGATGGTGACTGCCACATATGAAGCCCTTAGATATTATTCTGGTTTTATGGGGTTTCTCTCTGCAAGAATAACTGGAAAATGGTGAGAGTGGTAAGGTAACCCCTGTGAAACCTTTCAAAGGAAATGTGCCCCTGCAGATTTCCACAAGCTCTCCAGAGCTGGCACCTCTCTGTGCATTTACATGTTAATTGACTCTTAAGGGAAGGAAACTCCAGACTGTATCTGTTGTTGCTCCAAACCTATCCTAAATGTCTCCATGTCTGTCTGAAAGTTAATACTACAGTAGTACTGGGCTCTGTCTCATGGTTCTGTGCTCCACAATGTCTCTGGCAACTCAGAAGGCAGCAAAGCCAATCTCTGGAGTAATGCTTACCCCTCTATAACATCAAGTACAGAAAGGAGGCTGTCTCGTTCCTATCGACAGCTAAGAAATTATCATGCAGGAGATGACAACTCTCTGGACAGTGTGTAATTAAAATCATGGGGCTGCCATGAAGAACAACAGTATTTATGTTGCTCAGACCCAGAACACAGACACAACTGGACCCATCAAACATAACAGCTGCAGCTTCTGGGTTACAATGTCTCTGGTTCCTGACCTTTGGGAATGGACTGAGAGGGAAAGCTTGCTCTAGTTTTGCCATAGTCCTCTGCTATTGACAACTGCTAAGGCAGAATGATAAAGTAGATTTTTTCACCTGGTCCTATATGACTGATATCATGTCTGGGATGAAGTCTTTGTTGTTTCTGAATGTAAACCAAAACTGGCTCTTCTGATCAGAAAAACTTGGCACCCACGCTTCGTGCCTCATCTCCCTCAGGACAACTGCAATATCCAATGCACTCACTGCATCTTGACAGGCACAGTTCCTATTTTCACTCTGCTCTTCCCAGGAGTTCTCTCATCATGCACAACACTGTTTTCATGACTTAAACCACCTGGGCCAGCTGTTCCCAGATCTTTTAACAGATGTTCTGATCTTTGTGCCTGGCCATACACCAACATTTTCAGATTAGAGGTCAATTAACCCCCCAATTAACCATTTTAGCTGAAGACTGTAGGCAGAATATCTGTACTTCCTCGTGAGATTACATCTCCTCAGGGTACCTGCAGCTCCTCCTCATGTGCTTGTAGAGCACTCAGCCCAACTGAACTCCCTGAGCTACTTCATTCAAAGAGCTGTGACCTACATGGACCTAAATTCTCCTGCGTGCTCCACTCATGCCAAGACTCACACATACAGTCATGAGGAAGCTGAAATCAGAGCAGGACACTACTGGGAGCTAGACTGAGAAAGGTATAAAGAACTGTCTTCATGACACACTGGGATATGGGGCCTGGACAGAACAGGCATCTCAGATGGGTAGTCAGTGGGTACCATCAGCTTGACTTCCAGCATTTACATTAAGGCTTTGCCTCTACCCTTTGATCAGACCATCTACTTCAACGTTTGGGTTTTGGGGTTTCTGTTTCTTTCTTTCTTTGTTTTAATAATCTAGATGTAATTCCCACCCTTTACACAAACAAACAAATAAGAAGGCTTCCAGATCTTCAAGGAAGTCTCTCCTTCCTGTGACACCCTCTGAGAATACTGAGCTGGAGAAAGTTAGCGGACAGGAAATATATGTGCAAGTGGCTGCCCTGTTACTCAAACACTGCAGTATCTTTTTTATGAAGCCTTCTCAAACAGGAGGAAATCAGCAGGTCAAATATCAGCAAGGGGCAAATATTTTTAATTACCTATCAGGGAGGTCTGCATCTCCTGGGTTTAATTCTCAAAGGTTCCCACTGGCAAACTCATTAGCAGGCAGTTTCACTGGAAGACAGGTCTGAAGTTGCCAGAAGGCAAACACACAGTTTGAGCTCCTCTGCCACATCATTGTCCTCTCTGCTAGTGGGATCTGACCAAAGGATAGTTGAGCTGGAAGAGAAAAAAAAACATATCATGTGACCATCAGCAATCCTACCTCATGATTTCAAGCACAGTTCATCAGAGACCTCTATTATACCCTCTTCTTTAAAAGAAGTACTGGTAGTGATGGTCCTTGAGGAGCTGTTGGCTCCTCAGTTCTGGAGCCCCCAATACAAGAAGGACATGGAACTGCTGGAGCGGGTTCAAAGGAGAGCCACAAAGATGATCAGAGGGCTGCAGCACCTCTGCTATGAGGACAGGCTGAGAGAGTTGGGGCTCTTCAGCCTGGAGAGGAGAAGGCTTCGAGGAGACCTTATAGTGGCCTTCCAGTATTTGAAGGGAGCCTACAGGAAAGCTGGGGAGGGACTATTTACACGGTCTAGTAATGTTAGGACGAGGGGGAATGGGTTTAAGCTGGAAGAGGGGAGATTTAGACTGGATGTTAGGAGGAAGTTCTTTCCAGTGAGGGTGGTAAGGCACTGGAACGGGTTGCCCAGGGAGGTTGTGGATGCTTCCTCCCTGGAGGTGTTTAAGGCCAGGCTGGATGAGGCCTTGAGCAAGCTGCTCTAGTAGGAGGTGTCCCTGCCTATGGCAGGGGGTTGGAGCTGGATGATCCTTGAGATCCCTTCAAACCTAAACCATTCTATGATTCTATGATTCTATGAAATAAGCTACTTTACACTGTGTGTGTAACATACACTATGTGTTATACAGTACATATTATAATACCTATTTTTATCTCCCCCTTCTTCTCAAGGAAGAATACACAAATGCTTCTGATCTGCATTCGAGCTGTCAAGATCATCAACAGCCTTAGTGGGGCAGGCGTCCTGATAGCAAGGTCCTGATCACAGGACTGCAGGATGTTAGGGGTTGGAAGGGACCCAAAGAGACCATTAAGCCCAAGCCCCCTGCCAGAGCAGGACCATACAATATAGCTCAGGTCATACAGGAACACATCCAGATGGGCCTTGAAAGTCTCCAAAGAAGGAGACTCTGCAACCTCCCTGGGAAGCCTGCTCCAGTGCTCTGGAACCCTTCCAGTCAAGAAGTTCCCCCTTGTATCACAGTATCACAGTATCATCAGGGTTGGAAGAGACCTTACAGATCATCAAGTCCAACCCTTCACCACAGAGCTCAAGGCTAGACCATGGCACCAAGTGCCACATCCAATCTTGCCTTGAACAGCTCCAGGGACGGCGACTCCACCACCTCCCTGAGCAGCCTATTCCATTGTGTTGAGGTGGAACTGCCTGTGCTGCAGCTTATATCCATCACTCCTTGTCCTGATCCAGCAAAGCACTTAAATACCTGCTTTTATTTAGGTGCTGACCTACTGACTTCAGTGGCACTACTCACAAGCCTTAAGGTGAATGTGGTAAAT
The DNA here is from genome assembly GCA_013400475.1 of Tricholaema leucomelas. Classification (NCBI taxonomy): domain Eukaryota; kingdom Metazoa; phylum Chordata; class Aves; order Piciformes; family Lybiidae; genus Tricholaema lacrymosa; species Tricholaema leucomelas. The sequence continues at coordinate 146,658 of WAAF01015182.1, forward strand.
ACCTGCACTAGATAAAGCCAAAGTAACTGCAGAAGAACCAGGGTTGTGCACAGGAACTGGACCAGGCCCCACACATGGAACAACACATGGAGTTGCCCTTCCAAGGGCATTTTTGCTTTTTCTTGGTTGGGAGTATATCTTAGGTAAATGTAAAGATGTCTCTGAGGATGGGATAAATGAGTGGCATCATAAATCAGCGGTGGTGAACTGGGCTTTCAATTGTGAATAGAAACAAAAATGATGGAATCTGAAAGGAAACAATATCAAATGTCATGTCCTCTGGAACCAGTTCTGGTGGCTAAGCCCAAAACACGTGAAAGAGGACAGCCATCTGTGCCACCTTCTGACACCACGTAACCTACCACATCAGCTTAGGCTTAGGAACCAAATCCACCAAAGGGCTCATTGGCCTGCCCACAGTGTCTCTCTGTCCATCCAGCCACTCAAGTATCTCTTGAGGAAGGTATTAGTGCCCAGTTGAGCTATGAGGCTGACTGCAAGCATGCTTCAGGTGCCTCAGGTGCATTTCACTCATCCCCATGGAGAAAAGCACCCACACGGTGATTTAAATCATCAACATCTGCTTTCCAGTAGAGGCAGGCTTAATTAGTGCATTACAGCTTTCCACATCTTGATCATTTCAGTTTTCAGTGGTGTCCCCATTCAACCTGTCCCTGGACATGAAGACCAACTCCCATTTGGAATAGATCTGACACTGCTTTGCAAGCCAGCAAGAAGAGACTTAATTTGTGCCTGTTATAGCCACCTAATGGTCAACTTGTAGCATGGAAGGCCACAAGAGTTACCAATTACCATCAGCATAAATCAAATTACTCTAGGCAGTTTGCATTCCTGGAAAATCAAGGTTTGAGAGGTGTCAGACTCAACATTATCAACAGATGGTGTCCATGGCTGAAGAGGAGACATCCTTGTCACTGCTTAGGGATATGATGCTCTTGATCCTCACCCAAGGGCTGAGGTTCTTCGTGATGACACAGTCTACAAGGACAATTAATACCTGGAAATGCAGGCAGTGCTGATAAGTAATGTCATGGTGATGTCCATTCAAAATATCTAAGACTTTGGACATGAGGTTGATCTCTTGAAAGGTTCTGTGGCTTGCAAAAACACTTGGGCTTTTATTGTGTGTGAAGTACAACAGAAGACTACCTCACAAGGTGAGTCCTTAACTCTACAGAGTAGCAAAATAAGCAAGACAAGTGAAAACTAATGATCAGAATTAGGAGTCCTTATCTGTCCTTAGGTGAAGGTTTGGAAAGCTTTTCAATGGGTATTCTATCTCCTCAATTACAGAGCAAATTGACTGTTTGAATCCTTCTGTGGTTTAGCCAGATCCCACATAACTTCATAAAAGTTGTTACAGTGCCTTCAGCAAGCTGTGAACAAGGGCTGTAGAATGTTGCCTTCTGAATATTTACCCTCTGATGGAGAGCAGATGTCTGCGGCCTCCATATGGGATATCAAGTTCTAACATGGCAAAGCACAGATCATTAATCACATCCTTTAACCAAGTGATTATAAGGTCATCACGTCAAACATTGCCTAGCATCATTGTGCTTGCACAAGTTTTATTTTACGCAAAGCCTGGCGAAGCATCTGTTTAAAACACTTGACTCCAACTCGTCAGCTCTGCAGCAAAGCCTCTGTCCTATTACACTTAATCTTTCTGCCTCTCATTTCCTATACTGCTCTCCCAATGCCACCACCAAACACAACAAACAGGCTCTTTTCTCCCTCAAATATCTGCTGTTGGGATGAATTCAGTTTTCAGATACCGTGGACCACAAGTGCTGTGTTGGTCTGCGGCAGACATAGACACGCACACCCCACGCCAGACCCCATAACTGCCCACTGGTCTACAGCCAGAAAGTAGACTTCATAGGCTTGAGATTAGCTGCATGTGGGAGACGTCTCTTTACCTTCAAAAGCAGGATTTAGAGGAGAAGAGAAAAATCCCATGATAATTACATGGCATGAAAACTATGGCAGCTCATACAGAATTAATTTGGCAGGCTTTGGAAAAAGAACCTCAGCAAAAATCAGTAGTGTGGTCACACAACCCTTGCAGAGGTTTATTTACAGTAACTGGAGAGAGAGGTAAAGAACACCAAATCAAACAAGTTCTGTCTCCTGCAAAGAGTGGTCACTAGTGTTTGCCCTCAGGCAGTTGAATCTTCTCTTTTAAGCAACTGGCACAGAACAGGGCACCCTACTTCACTGTGCCATTTGCAGACTGATGGGACCCATAAAGCAGTACATTAGGAAAAGTATCTCTCTTCTGCAGCACACTCTTTCAGAGACATGCCAACGGGTGTTGGTGTGGCTGTGGTCAGAGCAGTGTGATCTGGATATGGAATCACAGAAACATCCAGGTTGGAAAAGCCCCTCAGGATCACCAAGTGCAACCTAGAACCCTACTCTACAAGGGTCACCTTAAACCATAGCCCTAAGCACCACATCCAAACCACCCTTAAACACATCCAGGGTGGGTGACTCCACCACCTCCCTGGGCCACTCGTGCCAGTGCCTGACCACTCTCCATGAAAAACTTTCTCCTAATGTCCAGTCTAAACATCCCCAGCCTCAGCTTGAGGCCATCCCCCCTGCTCTGTCTCCAATTACCTGTGAGAAGAGCCCAGCAGCAGCCTCTCCACAACGTCCCTTCAGGTAGTTGTGGACAACAATGAGGTCTCCTCTCAGCCTCCTCTTCCTCAAACTAACCATTCCTCAGTCACTCCTCATAAGATTTACTCTCCAGGCCCTTCCCCAGCTTCATTGCCCTCCTCTGGACCTGCTCCAGCACCTCCACATCTCTCTTGTATTGTGGTGCTCAAAACTGAACACAATTCTCGAGATGTGGCCTCACCAAAGCTGAGTCCAAGGGGTACAATCACCTCCTACTCCTGCTGGCCACAGCATGGCCCTCTTGGCTGCCTGGGTACACTGCTGGCTCATACTTAGCAGCCTGCCTATTACAACCCCCAGATCCCTTTCTGCCAGGCAGCTCTCCGGTCACACTGCCCCAAGCCTATAACTTTGTCTGGGTAGATGAGCACTACCAGCCTGTAACTGCCAGTGGACACAGGATTCCAACTGGAATCTGGAAGAAAAGTTTTCACAATGAGAACAGTTAGACATTGGAAGAGCCTTCATTCTCTACACTGGACATTTGTAAAGCTCAGCTTGACAGGGTGCTGGGTCATCTCATTTCAACTACACTATCACCTGGACCAGATGATCCTTGGGATCCCTTCCAACCTGGTATTCAGTGACAAAGCTTTTGTGCTAGTTTGAAGCTAGCTAAAATGTTTTGGTGAGAAGAGTTAGATTACAGGCTGTGAAAAAGAAAACAATAGTGATCCCTGCTTCACTCATAGGCTTGCTGAGATGTATCAGAACAAGAACACAAACAGATAACATAGTCACTGTCTAGGCTTTGGGCTGGACTTCTCTCTCTCTCTAACCTAACCTGCCATCTTTGTGACTAATCCACCTGTTTCCTAACCCCCTGGCTGACCCTTACTACCTTAAACATGAGGCAAGATACAGGATAAGGTTGAGAGGTGGGAGGAAGGTGGAAGGGTGGTTGAGAGCCCCTCCTGGGGACTCAGGTTTCTGGGAGGGGAGTTGGGTTTCTGTATTACCTTTTACCTTGTATATTTTGTATATGCTGTAAATATCTGCTTGTATATTGTGCCAGCTGTAAATATAAAGCTGTATTCAATTTCCAGAGCCACTGAGTCATAGAATCATAGAATGGTTTAGGTTGGAAGGGACCTCAAGGATCATCCAGCTCCAACCCCCTGCCATAGGCAGGGACACCTCCCACTAGAGCAGGTTGCTCAAGTCTAGTCTGCATGTGATGGTTTGGGTGTTCCCTGCCCTCCCCTCCCAACTTTGGAAATCACCCAGACTAGACTCAGCCAGCTCTGTCTAGGGCCGAGTGATAGGTTGAACTGGATGAGCTTGGAGGTCTCTTCCAACCTGATTGATTCTATGATTCTGTGATTTCTGTCTCAAAGAGAACATGGGAATGGTAATACACACATTTGGCATAGTGGGAAACTGAGGCGTAGAGTCTATCTCAAGGTGAAACTCATCCCAAGACTACAGTTCTCACCTGCCTCCTCCAAGCTGGGTGGCATTGGGGAGAGGCTGTGAGCACCCCATCCCACTGCCCTGGGACTGGCATCTATCAATCAGCACCTAATCTCTCCAAGATCTGCAGAAAACAAGGCCTTCACTGTTATTCTCACTAAACCATTTCTTATCAGAAATTAAGGACACTTCACCTGCCTGCCTGAGGAATCGTGGTTTGCTTCTTCCTTAGGCTACAGCAGCAGTACTTAACATTATTCACCACTAATTTAAGCAAATATCAGGAAAAAATAGACTGTGTATCCAACATCCTGAAAATTAAACTGAGCCATAAACAAATCAGCAGCTCAGGCTGAAGGTAACAAACAGACTGGCCAGGGCTGATTTGACTGGGGGAGGTGGTTAGTGATACAATAAACTACTGGGGAAAGATTCTGCAGGACCTAATGAAGCCAGGGATGGATTTGCAACCATTTTCTCATGCCCAGCAAGTGAGAGACTACTCCAAAAACACTGCAGTGTGTTTGGATCTAGGATGAACTCACCAGCTGTTTTCTGAAAAGCCTGGGATGCTGCAAACATGATTAAGGAACACAAGAAAAAAAAAGCAAACCCAACAAATAGAAAGACCTTGGATGGTTCTGCAACAGGAGGAACGGAGTAAAACTACCTCCTCTCAACACAGGATCCCTCCTCGTTTTTCACATGTGCTTTTTGATTGATCAGCAATTTCTCTAAAAAAGAAGAGACAGTTACCAAAGGGCATGGAGGAATTACCCAAATTTCTGCTCAGATGAGGACTGAACTCTCCTTGCCCCCTCAGAGAAAGGGACAGGGAGCAGAGCTTGTGCTTAGGGCTCGTTTGCAATACTGACCTGCTGTTAATTACACTTCCTGGCCGTGCAGTCCCTACCCAGCCAGCACAGCATTTAATTCCTCTAAAGAACCCCAGGATTCTGAGTGGATTTGGTTTTCTTAGCTCTTCTCATATTCTGGGAAAGAGGTTCACGAGTGATGAGCCCATGAAGTAACCTCTCACCAGCCATCAGCTCAGCTGCAGACTGTGCACACTCCCATCCCCTTCCAATTATGCACTGCGCTGTGTTAGCAGCACCACGCAGTAATTTTATTGTGTGGATAGGAGCAGAGGGGGAGCTCTGGAGATTCAGCTAATGAGGGGCACCTCATTAAGTACCTCGGGGAGAGCTTTCAGCTAATGTGTTTTCCTTTGTGCTCAAGAAGGGCCTGAAGAATTCACACCAAATGCTGGAAGGAGACTGCTCACAACAGTTAACTCATTAAGTGCAGTAACTCAACGACTTATCATATCTGCTCTCCAAACAATTATGTGTGGCCCTTACAGCTCCTTACTGCTCCTTTAGCAAGCTTTCTAGCCAGCACCTTGGCATCATCTTTTCTCCACTGAAATTATATGGGGTACTTCTTGTAAGTGCCCCCAGCCTACTCCCTCTGCCACATGAGCTGTCAGATTGCCTACAAAAGAAGCTGGCATTTGCTTTGGCAGGGAAGCAGCTCACATCTTCTCCAGGGGCTTTCACCCTTCTTATGAGCTCTACCTTATCAAAGGGTTCACATATTCTCTGTCTCCGGGCTTTTACCATCAGCTCAGCCCTGAGGGAGCTGATCTGCTGTCTATGTTATGCACTGTTCCCGGTGTCCCCAGGCACCGAGGGATTGCAGTGTTTGCCACCTTTAGCCCCGTTTTATAACATTGGAGGCAAATTCTCCCCTCATCCCTGTCTCACGTGGGAGAAATCATCTGTTGACTCCTCTGTGCTTTCAAATGGGTGCAATTTGATGCTGAGAGGACTAAAAGTGCGCTTTTATTTTCCCTGTGAGACATTCTTCTGGCTGATGGGGCACATACAGCACCTACTCATCTCAGTGGGAAACAGTGCATGCTTCACAGAAAGAGCAAGAAGCCAAAACACCAAGTATGTGCATTTCTCATACAGCTCTGTCTGCAACTGCACCTTGTTCCTGAGTCAGTAACATGGTGATCTCTGCTTCCAGAGACTAAATCAGTTATTCATTTAAAGTAATTTATACCTTTTAACCACTCAAGCATATCCATGAGAGCCCACCTGGAGTACTGTGTACAGTTCTGGAGCCCCCAACACAAGAAAGACATTAAACTGTTGGAGCAAGTCCAGAGGAGGCCATGAAGATGCTCAGAGGGTTGCAGCAGCTCTGCTATGAGGACAGGCTACAAGAGTTGGGGGTCTTCAGCCTGGAGAAGAGAAGGCTTCAAGGAGACTTTATAGTGGCCTTCCAGTATCTGAAAGGGGCATACAGGAGAGCTGGGGAGGGACTAAAAGGTCTTGTAATGACAGGATGAGCAGTAATGGGTTTAAACTGGCAGAGGGGAGATTCAGACTAGATGTTAAGAAGTTCTTTGCAGTGAGGGTGGTGAAACACTGGAACGGGTTGCCCAGGGAGGTTGTGGATGCTGCATTCTATGATTCTGTGATTCTATGATTCTATGATCAGAAGGTTGGAGCAGCTCTGCTATGAGGACAAACTGAGGGAGCAGGGGGTGTTCGGTCTGGAGAGTAGAAGGCTCTCCAGGGGGGACCTAATAGCAACCTTCCAGCGCCTGAAGGGGGCCTACGGGAAGGATGGAGAGAAGCTGTTTACAAAGGCCTGCAGCAACAGGATGAGGGGCAATGGGTTCAAGCTTGAGAAGAGCAGATTTAGATGGGATGTAAGGAACAAGTTCTTTACTATGAGGGTGGTGGAGCACTGGAACAGGCTGCCCAGGGAGGTGATTGAAGCTCCTTCCCTGGAGACATTCGAGGTGGGGCTTGACAGGGCTCTGGGTGACCTGGGCGAGTGAGGATGTCCCTGCTGACTGCAGGGGGGGCAGACTAGATGACCTCTAGAGGTCCCCTCTGGCCCAGACCATTCTATGATTTCCCAAGCCTGAGACTTTCAAGCCAGGCTGGATCAATGCTGGGAAATGTATGAGTATTACTTCAGGTGTACATATTTATCTGCTACACATAGCACAGCAACATTCTCAATGCTGAGGACTGCTCATTCACTGCTCAGCTCAAACTGAGTGCCATCTTTCTGTCCTTCTGTGTCCAGTTTACTCCTTTGCTCCAGGTCTAAGAATACACAACTGCAGTACCACAGAGAGATGATGACTCTCTTGTCTAACTTGCCCTTGTGCAGCCCCAGCGCAGACTTAACAGGGAGTCAAGGATCAGTGCCCTGAAGGTCCACAGCTCCCTGCAGGCACACAATTGAGAGGCACCCAGAGAGGCTCCTACAAGACAAAAGGAGATTTGCAAACTCAAGCCCTCCCTGTGATTATCATGCTCAGAGTTTTATTTGTTTCTTCACTGACCAGGAAATTTTGCTCAGCTCACTGCTGATCAGCAGATCACCCATAACAGGGACTCCTCCACCTGACAGGCACTGGGAACAGTTGTTGTGGTTTGGGAGAAATTTAATGAAGTTCAACAGAGGCAAGTGTAGAGTTGTGCACTTGGGAAAGAACAATCCCATGTACCAGTATAGGCTGGGGACTGACCTCCTGGACAGCAGTGAAGGGCAAAAAGGCTTGTGAGTCCTGGCGGATGGAAGGATAGCCATGAGCCAGCAGTGTGCTGTTGTGGCCAGGAAGGCCAGTGCCATTCTGGGGTGTATTAGAAGGGCTATGGTTAGTAGGTCGAGAGAGATTCTCCTTCCCCTCTACTCTGTCCTGGTGAGGCCTCATCTGGAGTATTGTGTCCAGTTCTGGGCATCTCAGCACAAGAAGGACAGGGAGCTGCTTGAGAGAGTCCAGTGCAGAGCCACAAAAATGATGAAGGAAGTTGAACATCTTCCTTATGAGGAGGGCCTGAAGGAGCTGGAGCTGTTTATCTTGGAGAGGAGAAGACTAAAGGGGTAACCTCATTCTTGTTTATACATATGTAAGGGGTGAGTGCCAGCAGGATGGTGCCAGGCTCTGCTCGGTGATGCCCAGTGACAGGACAAGGGGCAGCGGAAGCTGAGGCATAGGAGGTTCCATGTGAACCTGAGGAAGATTTTTTTCTCTGTGAGGCTGACAAAGCACTGGAACAGGCTGCCCAGGGAGCTTGTGGAGTCTCCCTCTCTGGAGATACTCAAGAACCACCTGGATGTGCTCCAGTGTGATCTGCTCTAGGTAATCCTGCTCTGGCAGGGGGGCTGGACCAGATAATCTTTTGAGGTCCCTTCCAGCCCCTGATGTTCTATGATTCTATGATTTAGGAAATGAGGAGATGTGGTCTATTCTTTCTTGCATCTGCCCTGGCTCTTACCTAACACCCTTGGTGTGACAATCTCTCTGCACCATGCTCACCCTCTGCAAAACATGACTAATTATACTTCGAGCACCTCAGGCACCCCGGCTCATCTGCTCAGCCATAAACTCTCCTGCTCTGCACCTTGCTCCAAGCCTCCAGCTATCTGAATGATCAGAGAAATAGAAATAGGAGCAGAGGGACTGAGTTGACAATGACCCGGTTTTACAGACAACATAAAGTTGACCCTAATACTCCTGAGTGGCAGAAGCGTTTGCGTGAGGGTGGAATAGAGGAAGACTTGACTGCAGTAGAAATAAAAGCATAAAAAAACCCCAAACCCGTGCAATAAAACCTCCCCAGCTAGCACTTGCCTGGCTGGTTACATCACGAGTGGCATGTTTGTTAGAAAGCGTTAATAAAACCTGCAGTGCAATCCAGGGGGGTCCATAGGAAACATTGCACAGGGATTTATGGGTTTGCTACAAAGTTTTATGTTCACAGTAATTCATCAGATTGACTCTGGGGTGAGCTGGAAGCTCTCCTTGTGCTCCAGAACAGGCAGGAGGAGAAAGCATGGTGGAAAAAAAGCATCTTTTGGGATGGTAGGAATTTTTGTGGGACTTAGCATTACACCAATAAGGTATTAAAGCATCCAAATAGGCTGCTGGTACCTGCAAGGCAGAGAGCATTGCCACATGCGTTGCTGCAGAGACTCCACAGCCATTGATTCAGGTTTTGATCCAAACTTCATTTACCAGAGCAGTCAAACGGACATTTGATTTTAGCTCTTCCAGCTGTACCCAGCTGGAAGAGCTAAGAGCCAGAGGCAGGATAGAGGAAGGACAAGAGCAGGACACTTCCTGGTGCAGGTAAGAGAAACAAGAGCAGAGCAGGGAGATGCACAAAGATGCGCACACAAACAGCATCATCTAAGCCTCACTTCTGAAGGAAACCCGGCTAGAAAATAATTAAGACCTATTCAGATCCTATCCAGCTGGACCCTGCCACAGGCATGTGCATCTGCCCAGGCATTTCAGAGCACTGATTCTGCAGCACCACAATCACAGGTGTGTAGCAGTGAACAGCCAAGGTCATATTTACTATGCTGGAAATCTCAGAGATGTTGCTCCAAGCCCCCTCCACGCTGTCCAGTGAGCAGTGGTCACACAGGTGCCAGCCCATCCTGCCCCACAAGGCACCCAGATGAGATCACTCTGCAGAAAGGCAGAAGAGAAAGTAAAGGTAAAAGATGGGGAAAAGTAGCACCCTCTTATGGAGCCATCCAAGAATTAAGCACCCTGATATCTCAGAGAAAATGTGTCAGCAAGCACCTCTTCTGCTTGTTATCATTCCTTTTCCATTTGCTTTTCATTTGCTCAACCTGTAATTTGTTAAATAGGCTGCCCAGTAGGTATCACCTCAGAGCTGACTGTTAGGGAGCTTCTGCATCTAGCCTGGAGGAAAGAGAAACACATATCCACATTAAGACAGGGGAGACAGCCAGGAAAGCTGCTGATTCCACTAGGAAAATACTAACCATAGATTGTGTCCTCCTTCCACCCTGTAACACTTGGAGCTCCTTCCGACGACAGTGTTAAAAATCACAGTGCAATCAGAACATTACACAGGCCAAACAAAACACCACAGTAATGATTCAGGGACAGAGAAGACATGTAGGACCTACTTAGGAACCCAGAAGGACCAACTCCCATCACAGAGCCCCAGTTATTTGAGGCAGGGAGCTATCTCCCTCCTCTAGGTTCACAATGCAGCACCAGATACCGCAGTCCCTCAGGTGGAGATGTGAATAGCAGAACTAGGCAGAACTTATCAGAAGTCTCTCAAATTCTTGTTTCATCAAGAAAACCACACAAGGTTTCACCCAAAAGATGTAAGGTTCCTGGAATCTGAGCTGCTTTTCTTGCAAAGTTTGAATGCCTGCTTTCCTGCTAGGCCAACCAAGGACTAGCACCAGGTCCCACAGTCAAAATTAGAATAGAATAGAATCGACCAGGTTGGAAGAGACCTCCGAGACCATCCAGTCCAACCTAGCACCCAGCCCTATCCAGTCAACTAGACCATGGCACTAAGTGCCTCATCCAGGCTTTTCTTGAACACCTCCAGGGATGGTGACTCCACCACCTCCCTGGGCAGCCCATTCCAATGCCAATCACTCTCTCTGTGAAGAACTTCCTCCTAACATCCAGCCTATACTTCCCCCGGCACAACTTGAGGCTGTGTCCCCTTGTTTTGTTGGCATACGGGTTAAGCAGGGTTTTGCTCCTAGGTTTACAGCAGGGACCTTGGAACCTTGAAATGGCAAAGAGCCTGGGGTCAGTGTCTGCGTGCTGGGTTAGAGTCACTGATCCCCAAAGCCTCCCGCAGCTACTGAAGGAAATCTGAATCAGCACAAAACCCACCAGTGACCCTGAGCAGCTACAAGGTCTGAGAGCATCTTGCTCACACAAAAACACAGTTCTACACCAAAATCTTCTATCCCAAAGAAAAAACTTTTTCAGCCTGGCTTAGACACTCAAGGACAGCTACAATCTCAAAACACAGATAACAAAAGGTATTTTATAGGCACAAAAATGATGAAGGAAGTTGAACATCTTCCTTACAAGGAGAGCCTGAGGGAGCTGAGGCTTTTTAGCTTGGAGAGGAGGAGACTAAGGGGGGATCTCATTCATGTTTATAAATATGTAAGGGGTGAGTGCCAGCAGGATGGAGCCAGGCTCTGCTCAGTGATGCCCAGTGACAGAACAAGGGGCAGTGGGTGGAAGCTGAGGCATAGGAGGTTCCATGTGAATCTGAGGAAGAATTTTTTCCCTGTGAGGATGACAGAGCACTGGAACAGGCTGCCCAGGGAGGTTGTGGAGTCTCCCTCTCTGGAGATATCAAGAATCGTCTGGATGCACTCCAGTGTGATCTGCTCTAGGTGATCCTGCCCTGGCAGTGGGGCAGGACCAGATGAGCTTTCGAGGTCCCTTCCAGCCCCTGACATTCTACGATTCTGTGATTTGGCTGCATAGATAGTTTGTAGCAGGAGAAGAGTGGCATGACTTAGACCATAACAGGCTTCAGTTCATTTGTAAAACAAATGCACAGCAAGTTATCGGTTTCCAACAACTGCTAAAGCTTTATTTGCCCCACTGAGCACCCCTGGACACCCAGAAAACATTACAAGTTAGACAATGTGCGAGTTTGAAGCTAGCGAGAATGTTTTGGTGAGAAGAATTAGATTACAGGCTGTGAAATAATGGTGATGTCTACTTCACTCATAGGCTTACTGAGATGTATAAGAACAAGAATGTAAATATAGATAACACAGTCACTCTCTGGGCTTTGGGCTGCATCTCTCTTTAACCTGACTTGCCATCTCTGTGATCAATCCACCTGTTTTCTAACACCCCTGGCTGAACCCTTCATACTACCTTAAACATAAGGAAAGATCTTGGGTAAAGTTGAGGGGTAGGGGGAAGATGGAAGGGTGGTTGAGAGCCCCTCCTGGGGACTTAGGTTTCTGGGAGGGGAGTTGTGTTTCCATATTACCTTTTAACTTGTATATTTCTGTACATAATTGTGCTAAGCTGTAAATACAAAGCTTCGTTCAATTTCCAGAGCCATACAAAGTATGGCGGGGGTGGGTAATGACCCAAACCATCTCAGACACTCACTGCCTGAAGACCATACCTTCAGGAGTGAATGGAGACAGATAGAATTCAGGCCACTTTGTGAAATTACCCCAATCCCCCACTTTGTCCTGCTGTGTTTTGCTGTCTTTAAAATTCGCTGGGTAGGCAGCATCAGTGTCATGTAAGCTGCATTTTAGACCTCTCAGAACATTCTTTCTAGCTACTTTTGGTGCTTTTTGGAGTGGAGCCCCTGGGCTCCAGCACTGCAAGCTCTGGCCTCCCACTGGATTAATGTCCTCATCCTGAGGCATGAGGCACTTTCACAGGTCTTCTAGGTGCTACAGAGAACAAATAGAGATTTTAGTACATCAGAAACAATTTCTGTCCAACAACAAACTGTTCAGCCTACCCATAGGTGAGCCTACAGAAAACAAAGGACTGCAGGCAACACACAGTCCACCTGCAAGTCTTTTACCCAAACTAGGCTCTTGTAGCGTTGCCGTAGTCCAAGTAGTCCCAGGAGCAATCCCCAGTGCCTGACACTCTGCAGATGTGTGAGAAGCCCTGTTTGTCTGCACCTTATCTCTGATTTTCAATGGCACAACTCAATTTTGTGGCCAGCAGTTTCCATCAGCTCCAGCCAGGGCAACCCCTTTGACTGCAGGTGCAGCGATGGAGGAAGACAGTTTTGGCATTAACAAGACCATTTATAGAATCATAGAACGGTTTAGGTTGGAGGGGACCTCAAAGATCATCTAGTTCTAACCCTCCATCATAGGCAAGGACACCTCCCACTGGAACAGGTCACTCAAGGCCTCATTCAGCCTGGCCTTGAACACCTCCAGGGAAGGAGCAGCCACAACTTCCCTGGGCAACTCATTCCAGTGTTTCAGAATCTCCCCTCTGCCATTTAAAACACATTATCCTTTGTCCTGTCATGACAAGATCTTGCAAATAATCCCTTCCCAGCCCACCTGTGGGCCTCCTTCAGATACTGGAAGGCCACTATAAGGTCTCCTCAAAGACTTCTCTTCTCCAGGTGGGGTCTGAGGAGAGCAGAGCAAAGGGGCAGAATCCCCTCCCTTGCCCTGCTGGCCACACTGCTCTTGCTGCAGCCCAGCACACAGTTGCTGTCTGAGCTGCACTCACACTGCCAGCTCATGTTGAGCTTTTCATCACCCCAGACCCTTTTCCTCAGGACTGCTCTCAGCCATTCCCCACCCAGCCTGGATTTGTGCTTGGGATTGCACTGGCCCAGGTGCAGGACCTTACACTTGGCCTTGTTGAATTTCATGTAGTTGCTCTGGGCCCACCTCTGCAGCCTGTCCAGGTCTCTCTGGATGGATCCCTACCCTCTAGCAACTCGACTGTGCCACACAGCTTGGTGCTATCTGCACACTTGCTGAGGGTGCACTCGAATCCTCTGTCCATGTGACTGACAAAGATGTTAAACAGCACTGACCCCTGAGGGATGCCACTTGTCACTGGTCTCCAGCTGGACATTGTGCTGTTGATCACAACTCTCTGCATGTGATCATCCAGCCAATTCCTTATCCTTATTCACTCCATAACATCATCCCATCCCATCCCATCCTGCTAGACATGAGTGCTCTCAGAGGCTCATTAGTTTTTTGTCCTAACATGACTTCTTCCTTTCTTTTCCTCTCAGAGCCTCCTTTAACCCAGCGTAGGTCTCCTTCCTTCATTTCTCATGTAGTCACCACTAACCCTAGCCTGTGGAGCTGGAAGGCTGCCTGGGGAAATGTGCTGTTAGAGCAAAGAAGACTTTGTGACTGGTTTTGATAAAAACCAGGCATTAGAAAGCAGAAGAAGACGAAATGGATATTCACCACCTGCCGTGATGGGACTGTTTGGTCACTGATTCAAAAGGCAGGAGCTCTCCCCAAGACTGCAGCTGGCACATCCTCCCAGACAGCTCTGATTTTGCGAGCGCTTATTTCAGGATCAAGATGAGCTGCTGTGTCTCTCTGTCAGTCCTGTAAGAGCAGTGTGACCCAATGTTTTTCACCCACTTCTCCTGTTTTCAGCTGTCAGAGGAAGCAAACATCACCTCTTTAAGGCCAGACAACTTCCACTCAGGTTTCACCACCAACCGATTATCACAAAAAGGTAGGAAATAAAAGTCAGCCTGGGATCATACCAGTCATGGGCTAGCAAAATTCTCCTGTTTCCCCTTCTGTGGTTAAGCTGCCTGTTACAAACTGAACAAGAAAGATGATTAAAGATAGTTGTTATTGCAGTTTAGAGGCAACAGAGACAGCTTGTACTGGGAAGCACAACATACCGTGCTTGAGAAAGCCTGCTGCAAGCATTAGATTACATTTGCTCGGAAAAGTATCAGGCTGAAAGGCAGAAAGGCTCGAATCTTTGGGCCACAGAACAGCAGCAAAACAAAGAGAAAGCTGAATGTCATTTGAAATGAGGAAGATTAGAAAGAGAGATAGGGAGTGTGTCTTTTATGCACTGCTAAAACAGTGCTGATGGAGGAGGTCAAGAAGGGGCTGCAGCTGTAAGGGGTAACATGTAGCAAAGCAAAAATATCTTGCTGCCTGCTCCCTTGCTTCTGATGAGCAAAGCCAGCATCTGCATCCCATAGTCAGGTGTTGCAAGCTCACTGAGGTGGGCATCCTTCAGGACAGGATCAGGCCCATATGAAAGAAGCTGACAGGCAACTCAGATGTGCCACAAAGGAAATCCTTCTGGCCATTTTTTACATGTTGTGATGAAGTGTCTTGCACTGGAGCACACCACAAGGCTTTAGTAGGGCTGAGGACTAAATCTGCTCTTTTTTTCCAACCTTTTTCCCTCACCCATGTCATCCTTGTTTTCTCTATTAAACCATATACCAACTGACCATGGATCTACAGCTTATAAAGGTATGTAAGTTGTTGAATTAAACAACATACAAAAATCATAGAATNAAACCCATTCCCCCTCATCCTGACATTACTAGACCGTGTAAAGAGTCCCTCCCCAGCCTTCCTGTAGGCTCCCTTCAGATACTGGAAAGCCACTATAAGGTCTCCTTGAAGCCTTCTCTTCTCCAGGCTGAAGAGCCCCAACTCTCTCAGCCTGTCCTCATAGCAGAGCTGCTGCAGCCCTCTGATCATCTTCGTGGCTCTCCTCTGGACTTGCTCCAGCAGTTCCATGTCCTTCTTGTGTTGGGGGCTCCAGAACTGCACACAGTACTGCAGGTGGGGTCTGATGAGAGCAGCGTAAAGGGGGAGAATGCACCTCCTGATCCTACTAATGTACCAAGATCACCTTGGGGCAGCAGAAAAATCTTCTTAAAGCCTTTTCCAGTCTCAGAATCTGTTATTTCCACTCGTTTTCCTTAAGGCACAAGCTGGGGTGCAGCTGAACAGGTTGTCTTAATCTATTGAGACAAAGATGCACAGAAGACAGCAGGCAAGCACGAGCATTGCTGACCTGCACCCAGCACACACATCTTCCTGCAGCAGGGCTTGCTGCTTTGATGAATGACATTTTACTAAAGGGAGGTTTTCTTCCAGGTTTTACTAGAACTGGTCCCTCCACTTGTTCCACCTTTTACGCTAAGTGACATGATGTTCAGAGCAGAAGAGGCTGTGGTTCTGTAAGACTTTATGGACCTCTCAGCCACTTTGGGAGTGTTTGTATTACTTTTTTTAGAAAGAAGGTTGCTAAGCATAGAGGCAGAAAAGCTTTTGTTGAAGGAAGGGCAACAGTTGGCTACTGCCAAGTGAATCTAGATAGAAAACGAGAAGGTCTAGGCCAGGGCAGACTGACACTGCTCTGCAAATGCTCAGTGCTAAAGTAGCCAAGGCAATTGCATCAGGAGAAGACACAAGTTGCCACAAGTAGCCCCATACTTCCTACAGTCTTTGTTCCACAAGAGCTTGCTTTGGCAATAAGCCATAAGCAGAAGACAATGCTTTCTGCAGCCCCCCAGGAGGAGACATCCAGAACTCTGCATTATTGAAGGAGTCCTTAACAGTCCATAAATAGAGCTCTTGGGTTAAGAGGCAGCACCTGTTTTGTCCTAGCCATGGTGAGAGCACTGTGAAATAAAGGACCTTGCCTCTTCAGAGCTGGCATCTTGTTTTAGCTATTAGCAGTGAGACCCTAGCAACTGGAAAGGAGGAAAAGAGAACAAAACAGCAGTGAGATCTTCCTGAGGATGCCAAAAAGCAAAGTGCCAGGAAACCTACGCCAATGCTCCCCAGGAATTGCACTCAGGGTTTGAGCTCAGCAGCAAGGACTAAAAAGAGAAACAGCAAAGTCAATAAACAATCCAACTCCTCCCAGATGCCAGAGTGGTTCTCCACAGCCTGAGACTCCTCCTGGACTATATAGAGGAGCACATTTTTAGTACTGACATTGCTTTGTTACAACCAGAGTGAAGAAGGACCAGTCCCCTGTGTTAGGCTATATGAACACCCAGGCTAAGGTCCTGAAGGCTGGATGTTCCACATAAAACAAGGATACAGAAGGAAATTAATTATCCCATTTCTTTTCTTGAAACTGGAGGCAGTGAAGCACAAAGCAGTTCCCAGGATAAGTGTCTGTGTACATGGCTCAAGTCAGAGATGCTAGAGAAAGAAAAGGTGCATTTCAAGCACCAAAAGCCCTAGAAGGGCTTCTGAAGAAGAGCACTTCTGCTGTCAGAGACTGCACTGGGTATTTTATTATATCATGGGAATCACAGCCCATCTGTTCTTGCATTGTACAGACCTAGCCCCTGTCAGGCCTGTCTGGAAAAAAAAAACACAACAATAGGGAAAATCTGTATTCCTCTCTGGAAACATTCACACAAACAGCAGTACAGCTTGAATTAATATAATTATAACTGTATTTCTGTGCTTACAGCTGCGACAACAGAGACATCTCAAATGATACTGCTGCCTCTCCCATGCAAACTGGGACATTTTGTCCTCATTCAGCATGTTAAAGCCACTGCCACAAAGAAAGTTCTTCCTAATGGGTTTTCCATGACAGATGATGTGATGTTTCACAAGAGCCTACAGTTCCCCATCCTAACTTTAGAAACAGTCTAGTTAGATCCAGTCCTGACCATGCTGCTGAGAGAACCCAAGCTCTTTCCAGCTCCCTGAAGTGAACAAGCAGGTGTCAAAGTCTGCACCACTGAGGAAAGCAGCAAGAAACCCTGAGCTGGACTTCCAGCTAGGAATAACTGAAGTGTGCTATCAGGCAGGTTCACGAGTTGCTAGACAGATCAGCAGGAAGAGAAGTCCAGCACGTGTGGAGGAGAGAGATTGATTTTTTACAAACAACACAGACACAGAGGGATAAGGTTGTATTAAGCCTATTTTCCACTTCCCCTTTGCACAATGGCTGTGGTTTGCCCAGCCTGTGGCTGAACTGGATACCTAATTAGCACCTGAGGTAAGCAGGTTTTTCTGCAGATAGGGGTTTTTAAAATGCATTTGTTTGAGAGCCCAAGACAAAAAGTGGCAGGAAACAATGGATAAGAAATGCTGTGGGAAGGGTGGAGGAGGGAACATCCTCCAGACCTTCCCCTCTCAGCCTTTCATTACTAGTGGGCTCATAACTGTGTTCTCGGTGCTATAAGATCACAGGATCGCAGGATGTTAGGGGTTGGAAGGGACCCAATGAGACCATTGATAGCTCTGGAACGAATTCTGAGAAGGGACCAAAGATGCAGGTTGGAAGATAACATGGATATGTGCCTGACAAGCAAGAATCAAAAAGACCTATTATCCCCATAAAGTAAACAGACACACAGCAGCAATCAGCTGCAGTCAGCTGTATTATCTCTTCATGAGCT
The DNA here is from genome assembly GCA_013400475.1 of Tricholaema leucomelas. Taxonomy (NCBI): domain Eukaryota; kingdom Metazoa; phylum Chordata; class Aves; order Piciformes; family Lybiidae; genus Tricholaema lacrymosa; species Tricholaema leucomelas. The sequence continues at coordinate 164,516 of WAAF01015182.1, forward strand.
CTTCTCCCGTGGACCAAATAGTTTGTCTCATGCTACACCTTAAAAGATCTGACAGCTGGGAGATGTAACAAGTGAGATCTCGCACTGCAAGACATCAATTAGTTTGACTGCATCTACTCAAGGCTATTTATTTTCCTCCAGTGCAAAGCAGAAACATTTAAAGCCTTGCTGTACAGTCATGAGAACAAGCAAACAGAGCCTCTCAAACCTGACAGTTACACTCTCTGGTGCACTCCTTTGCTAATCCGTGACTGCTGAGCCACTGTGACAATTCTTCCCTTCGTTAGCAATCACTGATTAGCCATAGAGCTCCAGTCCGCACACAGCCTCTGTTCTGATGCCCTCTGAGACCCTGGCTGCTTCCTTCTCCCGGGGGCCACCTCTCACAGCCTCACTAGCCCCCAGACCAGATTTTTTCCATCATATTTGCAATTTTTAGTTTTGGGGTTGTGGGGTTTTTTTGAAAGAAATTTAAACAAAACCAGGAGAAGAGAAGGCTGAGGGAAGACCTCACTCTCTGTGACTCCCCGAGAGGAGGTTGGTGCAAGGTGGGGCTTGAGCTCTTTTCCCTAGCAACAAGCGACAGGATGAGAAGAAACATCCTCAAGTTGCACCAGAGGCGAATTAGGTTGGATATTAAAAGAAATTTCTTCACTGAAAGGGTTCTTAAATGCTAGAGTAGGCTCCCCACGGGGATGTTTGAAAGACACAGAGATGTGATGCTGAGGGCCATAGTTTAGCACCAGGCTTGGCAGAATTACATAATGATTGGAGTCAAAGATCTTTAAAGACCTTTTCCAACCAGAACAATTCCACAATTCTATGGTTATTTCCACCAAGACATGGGTGGCAGCAGCTCTGGAGCTCTTATGAATTCTGAAAAGTCAAAGAGGATAAGCCTGCTGAGTGGAAACAAGGAGATATCACTTGCTGTCATCAGAGGACCTCCTGGGAAGAGCTGAACCCTGAGTGTCCCAAAGATTAAGAGTGTAAATTGATATGTGCTCCTTTGCTTCACAGAATGTGTGCGTCATATGAGGCAGGGGTAGCTGTTGCCATGGCAACTAATCTCATATTTATTTTAATTTTTAGCTCTAGTCAGATCACAACAGATAGGAAATAGCCCTGCTCAGAATTAGAGCAATTGTATGTGTAAACACGTGCACAGAGACAATGTAATTGCATCTGGGGCTGTAACTAAACATGGGCGAGAAGGAAGCTCTTCTATGGGAAGTACATTTTCTACTTGTTAAGGAAACAGAACAGAATTGGACTCGATCTCCAGAGACACACAGGTTAGAGACAGCTCCAAGCACAGCCATCCTGTTGAGTGTCACTGATCCTATCACTGTCCAAGGGGAAAGGATGGTGTACAGCTTCTATACCTTGCATTTGTAGAAGTACCTTGTCCTGTCTCACACTGGCAGCTCGTTCTCCCTCCCATCATGAAGCACAAGGACCACTTGACCGTGTCTTAATACAATAGCCCCAGTATCTCAAAAACCACAGTCCAGACAACAAGCCAAGCAGATCCTGGGCTGCATCAAGAGAAGTGAGGCCAGCAGGGCGAGGGAAGTGATCCTCCCTCTCTACTCCACACTGGTGAGGCCCCACCTGGAGTACTGCATCCAGTTCTGGAGCCCCTGTTACAAGAGGGACATGGATGTGCTGGAAGGTGTCCATAGAAGGGCCATGAGCTGGAGCACCTCTGCTATGATGAGACACCGAGGGAGTTGGGGCTGTTCAGTCTTGAGAGAAGAAGGCTTTGAGGTGACCTTATTGTGGCCTTTCGGTATCTTAAGGGGGCCTACAAGAAGGCTGGGGAGGGACTTTTTAAGCTGTCAGGTAGTGATAGGACCAGGGAGAATGGAACAAAGCTGGAAATGGGTACATTCAGACTGCATGTTAGAAAGAAGTTCTTCAGCATGAGGGTGGTGAGAACCTGGAAGGGGTTGCCCAGATTGATGATAGGAGCCCCATGCCTGGAGGTATTTAAGAGCAGGCTGGATGAGGCTCTAAACAGACTGATGTAGTTTGAGGTGTTCCTGCCCATGGCAGGGAGGTTCCTTCCAACCCTGACTGATTCTATGATTCTAATACGCCCTCAACACAGTAACACTATCCCAAAGTAATACATCTCAAGAAGGAAAATGTTTGAGATCTTCTTTTCTTGACTCACTACACAGCTGGCAACCATTGCTGCCCATTCTTGGAGCAGGAAGCCAAACAGAAAGTGCAAACAAGCCAAAATCAGGGATGCCAAGTTTGAAAACCTTCAAATGCCAGGTGTCAAAACTCCTGAAGCTCTGAGCAAAGAAAGTGTGCAGTGTGCTAGGTACAATATCCCTCAACACTGAAGATAGTGTGCCAGATGTTCCTTAACGCCAGGTGGAGATACAGGCAACAAAAAGCCTTAGCACATTCCTAAGGATTCTGGTACCTGGGTGGTCCCCAGTCAGGTACCAACTTAGGCCACTGTCATCAGCACAGGCTTCCAAATATGACAAGCCAGATCCTCTCCTGCTCTGAACTGGAATACTTCCCACAACATCATCAACAAAGCTCCACTGTTTTACATCAGCTTTGTTTCATCAAAATGTCCTTGCAAAGGGACTCCTTTTGAGTCTTTTTCTAGTTTTTGCTGCTGGCTCCTTTTACCTAGAGAGCAGAGTTTGCCAAGAAGAGGTCACAGGCAGAACACCAAACTCTGGCACTGGTGCCACCACTGCAAATTCAGAAGGAAGCTTGCAAACTTCCAGTCTAAGGAGATCACACAGAGTAAAATTCATCACCTGCAAGACCCACCCTGAAACATCCTGAATCAAGAAAAACTATGGCTATAACTCAGCCTGTCTCCAGAGATACAAGGCTGTAGGAATGGTGTGTCATAGGTGAACTAGACAGGAAGGAAACATGGAATAGAGAGTCCTCTTTAAGCGTCATAAAGAGGACAGACAGCTCTGCCTTTTGCTGACTGCACAGTGTATCTCCAGTTCACAAGTCCATAAGCTGTTGATTGCCAAAGGCTGAGAGTTACCTGCAGGAAAAGTGTCCTGATTATTTTTCTTCCTTCAGCATCTTCTTCTGGCCACTGACAGAAACAAGATGGAGTCAGATAAGATTTACCTTGATCCGAAACAGCCTTTCTAACTCTCAGCAAGAAGCCAAGATGCTCCAACCACCAGCTTACAGGATAATGGGACTATCACAGGATCACAGGATGTTAAGGCACCCAAAGAGAGCATCGAGTCCAACCCTCCCACCACAGCAGGACCATACAATCTAGCTCAGGTCACACAAGAACACAGCCAGACAGGCCTTGAAAGGCTCCAGAGAAGAAGACTCCACAGCCTCTTTGGGGAGCCTGTTCCAGTGCTCTGTTACTCTTGCAGTCAAGAAGTTCCCCTTTGTGTTGAGGTGGAACCTCCTGTGCTGCAGCTTACATCCATTGCTCCTTGTCCTATCCCAAGGAGCAAGTGAGCAGAGCCTGCCCCCCCAGCCCTCAGATATTGATAAACATTTATTAAATCTCCTCTCAGTCTTTTCTTCAGAGTAAAAAGCCCCAGGTCCTCTCCTCATCAGGCAGTGTTCCAGTCCCTTAATCATCCTTCTAGCCCTCCGCTGGACCATCTCCAGCAGATCCCTGTCCCTCTTAAACTGGGGAGCCCAAAACTGAACATAGTACTCAAGATGAGGTCTCACCAGGGCAGAGTAGATGGAGAGGAGAACCTCCCTCAATCTGCTGGACACACTCTTCTTAATGCCCCCTAGGATTCCTTCCCTTCAGATATTACTCAACTCGACCCCTACCTTCAGTACCAGACCTCTCCTTAGCACAGGAAGAGACAGACTGGACAGGCTGAGGTCAACAGTACAAGGTTCAGTAAGGTCAAGTGCTGCACTTGGGCTGCAATAACCCCATGCAGCTTTACAGGTTTGGGATATTGTTTGGTATCCATGAGGCCACACTTCAAATATTGTGTTCATTGGGGCTTCTCACTACAACAAGGACATTGAGGTGCTTCAGCATATCTGAAGAAGAGCAATTAAGATGTTCAAGCGCCTTGAGCACAAATCTTATGAGGAACAACTGAGGGAACTGGGTTATTTACTCTTCAGAGGGAAGGCTGAGGGAAGACTTCATTGCCACCTACAACTACCTCAAAGGAGGTTGGAGCGAGGTGGCATTTGGTCTCTTCTCACATACAACAAGTGACAGGACAAGAGAAAATATGTTCAAGCTGTGCCAAAAGAGGTTAAAAAAGTCTTTGCAAACAGGGTTCTCAGGTGTTGGAATGGGCTGCCCAGGGAGGCTCTGGGGTCACCATCCCTGGAGGTATTTAAAACATGCAGGATGTGGTGCTGAGGGATGCAGTTTAGCAGTAGTATCATGGCAGTTCTGGTGAGATTGTCAGCTCTAGGCCAGTGGTTAGACTTGATCTCAGAGGTCTCTTCCAGCCTTGACAGTTCTATGATTTTATGAAACCAGGATGACAAAATAACAGGTTCCCTAAAGGTGAAGTTCTGCTTTGAAGCAGTGACTTAATTTGGGCAGATGAGATAGGTGTTTAGAGAGAGATGGATGTTTGTGCCTGGAACAAGAACAAGCAGAGGAAGCAGCTCAGTAAATGATATGGTTTTAGGTATTTTTAGCAATGCAGCGCAGCAGCAAGAGGAAAGCAAACAAGAAAGAGCAAGAAACAATGAAAACCAGTTCAGCTGCAATCCAGTACAACAGGACCACAGTGATGCACCAAAGCAAACTCCTGGCCAACACCTCTCTAGGCAGTCTACAATAAATCCACTCCTAAGATCTTGCTGTCCAAGAGAGGGTCTGAGCCCAGAGTGAGGTTGAGCACACCTCATCCCAGTGGATTTTAATCATGCACCACCAGGACACATCCTTCTTCATCCATCTGCTCCTGGATGCTGCTGGGAACTCTCCAATCACCTCTAAGTGCAAAAACAGCATCCACAATTAATAATGTGCAGGCACCCTCAATTGTTCATCTTGGCAGCCATCTGGCTTCCTATCACATCTATCTCTGCTATACAAAGTAAAAGGGTATTTTACCTCCTGCTACAGCTGAAGGACAGACTAAGAAACAATCAAAACTGATGTGAAGAAGACAAGTAAGAGGCAGAGAGGAGGGTGCCCAGTGTCACACCCATGCAAACAAAAGGGGGAGCTGCCTTCCAGAAGCCACATTCCGAGTCTGCATTCTCTGAGGACCAATTTCGAGCCATACTCCATGGGATCTCAGTTACTCATTTTGTCTGTTTTCCTTTGGTTTTTTTTCCCACTGTCATCATTTTTGTTCATCTCAGTTTCCATTCTGCTGGCTCTGAGAGCAAACAAACATAACAAGCTGGATCTTTAACTCTTCTAATTTGGTGCAGGTCCCTGGATGTCCATGCAGCAAGGCTGATTTAATTCAGCCTTCTGTCTTCAAAGGGCATTTTAACAGCAGTTACAGGCCAGATGAGTGGGATTTTAGTTTCCAGTTAAGCCAATTTAACTCAGTTCCAAAATGCCAGATTTTGCCCAGCTCTACCATTCAGCTCAGTGCTCTGCATCTTGTATAAATGCTTATACATAACAGAAAAGAAATTAGAAAACATGATTCCTGGGATCAGGGCACTCTCTTGGAGCCAGGTCTGCCCAGCACCTCACACAACAGAAACTTCTGCCTCATAGGAGGTTTTCAGATGTACATTTTTAAGTCAGTATTTAAGACAAACATCTCCACTGTATTAAGCATCCCATCCCACATCCACTGCTGAGATCTGTCCCCAGGACCTAAGATGAGCATCTTCCCTGCTTTGCAGAGAACGTCACATGGTTAATGATGCTGAACTTGGATGCAGCACTTGGTGTAGCTTTAGTTCAGCTGCAGAATTTCACTGAGCAGGCATTAAAGATTAGACCTCTGGTCTCAGGCAAGCTGCTGGCTTGTGGGATGACTTATCTGAGCCACATCAGAATCACACAGTATGTCAGAGGCTGGAAGAGACCTCGAAAGCTTATCCAGTCCAACCCCCTGCCAGAGCAGGATCACTTAGAGCAGATCACACAGGAATGCGTCCATGTGGGTTTTGAATACCTCCATAGAGGGAGACTCCACAACCCCCTTGGCAGCCTGTTCCACTGCTCTGTCACCCTCACAGTGAAAAAATTCCCCCTCATGTTTAAATGAAACTTCCTATGCCTCAGCTTCCACCCATTGTCCCTTGTCCTGTCACTGGGCATCACCCAGCAGAGCCTGGCTCCAGCCTCCTGGCACTCACCCTGCACATATTTATAACCATCGATGAAGTCACCTCTCAGTCTCCTCCAAGCAGCACAGCCCCAGCTCCCTCAGGCTCTCCTCATAAGAGATGTTCCATTCCCTTCAGCATCTTTGTGGCTCTGCTCTGAACTCTCTCAAGCAGCTCCCTGCCCTTCTTGAACTGGGAGCCCCAGAACTGGACACAATACTCCAGATAAGGTCTCACCAGGGCAGAGTAGAGGGGCAGGAGAATCTCTCTCAGCCTACTAACCACAGCCCTTCTAATACACCCCAGAATGGCATTGGCCCTCCTGGCTACAAAAGCACATTGCTGGGTCATGGTCAACCTCCTATCCACTAGGACCTCCAAATCCTTTCCACCTTCACTGCCTTCCAACAGATCAGTTCCCAGCCTATACTGATATCTGAGGTTGTTCTTTCCCAGGTGCAATACTCTACATTTGCCCTTGTTGGATTTCACTAGATTTCTTCCTGTCCAAGTCTGGCTGTATGGCAGCACAGCCTTCTGGTGTGGCAGCCACTCCACCCAGTTTGCCAGTTCGAGGTCATCAGCAAACTTGCTGACAGTGCACTCTGCACCCTCATCCAGGTCACTGATGAACATATTGAACAGAACTGGCCCCAGTACTGACCCCTGTGGGACCCCACTAATCACCTCCAACCAGACTCCACCCCACTGACCACAACACTTTGGCTTCTTTCCTTCAACCAGTTCCCAATCCACCTCACTACCTGACCAGCCAGACCACAGCTTGTATTTCTGCCAAGTTGTGGCAGTTATTACCCTGCAAAAGAGATGAAGGACTTTGCAAACGTCCTTCTTTCCTTGAAGGTCAAGTGAGACTCTTCAGGCAACCAAAGCTGCTGTACTCTGCTCTAGCAAGCAGAGGTAGAGATGCAGAAAACAAATGCAAGGAGGGTCAAGGACTAAACATTCACCTGAAACCTATCAGCGTGAATGCTGATCTGAACAAACTCAAGCCAGTATGATCTTAATGCTGTTTTAAAGGGGATTAATCAATGTGCAAAACAGAGTCATTAGCTTTGTGCTGGGGTTTTTGAGTTTGTTTCTATATATGTTTTTTTAAAGTCCCATCTGTGCTCATGAAATGTAAAACATTCAGCTTTTAAAAAGGAAAAAAATACCCAAACCAAACCACCAAACCACAAAGCTCTTTGTACAAACTCTCATTCTCATAAATATGGAAAGAAGCAGGACTGCCAACAGCTACAGTTACACCCAGCCTCTGAATCAATGCAACTAAATCTCTTTGGTGAGTTAAGGTCCTTTCTCCCATCCAGTCTCCATGCTTGCAGACATTGAGACAAAATAGGAAGGTCTTCCCAGAAAGAGTGATTTGCCATTGGAATGGGCTGCCCAGGGAGGTGGTGGAGTCGCCATCCCTGGAGGTGTTCAAGATAAGACTGGCTGAGGCACTTAGTGCCATGGTCTAGTTGACTGGATAGGGCTGGGTGCTAGGTTGGACTGGATGGTCTTGGAGGTCTCTTCCAACCTGGTTGATTCTATGAAAATGAGGTTGCAGAGAGACCTCTATTATTACCCATTTCTTCCATGCACACTTCACTCCTGTCCTTTGTCCTCCCATGCATGGGATTCTGTTTGTTTTTCCTTCCTTGCCTGCTTAAGCTAAGCCGACAATGTTTTGTTCTGCATTTTCATGGCTATTCCATAGTGATTTGTTAATGATGTTGGGTTTGCAGTCAAAGGACTGGAAAGATAAAAAGTTGGCAAGCTGCTTCCCTCATTAGGGAGCACAGCTCCCAAGCACTCAAATGCCAGCCTATTAGCTAAATTATTCAATAGGAAAAAAAAATACATGACAAATAATTTGTTTTATATATGAAAAAGCTACCACAAGAGTGAGGAGGGAAGGCAAGGTTATTAACTTTGGTGCTGTTGGTAAAGTTTGGCAGCATTCCTCAAAACTCAGTTTGGGATTAAACCCAAAGGAACTGAAGGTGAGGCTGAATGGCTGCAGAGCAGCAGACAGAAGCAGGCATTCATAATTCAGATATTGGGCTGTATTGTTGCTCTCCTGCACTGATAATGAAGAAGCCCACAGGAGGAGTATTTCCAAAACTGTAATGTAAGGCATCTGTTTATGTGCAGTTTGTAACTAGTGGTGTTGGAAACCTTCCATATCCAGCCACAGGCTTTAAGCATTGAAAAGACTCACCACGAGGATTCTGCAGTAATGGTTTGTGTGTGTGTTCTTGCTGTGTAAAAAAGTACTGCTTAATCACCCATGAGAGATGAACCTTGTGGTGGTTTGGGTGTCCCCCATCCCCCACACTTTAGAAATCACCCAGACTAGACTCAGCCAGCTCTGGAAATTTGAATGAAGCTTATATTTACAGCTAGCACAATGTACAAGCAGATATTTGCAGTATATACAGAAATATACAAGGTAAAAAGGTAATACAGAAACACAACTCCCCTCCCAGAAACCTGAGTCCCCAGGAGGGGCTCTCAACCACCCCCTCACATTTCCCCTGCCCCTCTCAACCTTACCCCAGTCCCAAGGAAGAATGGAGTCTCGGCCAGGGGGATTAAGAAACGAGGTGAATCAGCCAAAGCAAATGGAGGGTGAGGTTAGAAAGCAAGATGGAGTTCAGCCAGCAGCCCCAGCTCTCCCTAGCAGGCAAAGTGCTGAGAGCAAACCCCAGAGCCAAGTGCCCAGCAAAGTGACTTTATCTAATGTTTTCTTTTCCTTTCTACACATCTCAGCAAGACTGTGAGCGAAGTGGACCTCACCATTGTTTTCATTTCTCAGCCTATTATCTAGTTCTTTTCACCAAAACATCCTATCTAGGCTCAAACTAGCACAAACCTCCTACATGCCAATGCCTAGACCAGCTGACATGTGGCAGCTTCAAGCTCTGAACTTGACCAAAGCCTCCAAGGGGAAAGTCAGGATTGTCTGGCTTCTGTTTTCATTCAACATGAAATGAGAAAGTGCTTGGTTCTGACACAAAATTAACCAAGGTGGTGCAAGGACACAGGCAGGATCTATTCCCAAATTAAGATAGCTTATCAATTCTGATAGTCAGAAATCTCATCACAATCCACAGTTTAATAACTTAATTTTAGTTTAAGTAAATAAAATTTAAAATAAATTTAAAAATATATCAACTTTTAAATTCATAATTTAATTAAAGTCCATAATTTAATAATAATAATAGGTTCTTTGCATGGTCATGGAAACTATTACACAGAGGAAAATAGACAGGGAATCTAGAACACTTAAGAAATAACTAGCAATAACATAACAAGCATTAAACTATTTAGGAAAAAAGAATCTTGTGGCCAATATGCCACTCACCCTCGAGGGAGACACAAGAGGCTCCTTTCTGTTAAGGCAGAAGGCACAACAGAATTCAGTTACAGACAGGCTTATGAAGAGTCACTCACAAAATATCATCTCCTGATTCCCAGGGCTAACTACAGTTTCCAGACAGTACCCAAACACTTGAAAGGAGTTCTGTTGGTGTCTTGATAGCAGTTGAGAGGCTTCTAGATCTTCCCAGGCTTTGTCAGGGTGCTGGGAAAGAGGCAGATGAGCTCTGACTTGATCTTGGCTCTTCTTGGACTCTGGACTTGGCACAGAGGTTTGCAGAGACATAGGCAGGATGTCTTCAGGTGTGCGGAGAGTGTGATGTTGGTGGCACTTCTCAACACATTGTGAGGCGCTTAATGCCTTCTCCTGGTAAACTTGAAGCACTTAAGTTTCTAGGTAGTTCAAGCCCAAACATCAGGGCTAAGCTGGTCTGAAGCACAAGGCAGTGCTGTGAGGCAGGGCAGAGCAGAGCAGCACAACTGCTTGCAACTTAGCTCCATTTATATTATTTGCCCAAGTGTAATGGCTCCTTTGGCCACAGAGATTCACCAAACAGAATGGCACTTTGCCAAACTGACCATATTAGGTGAAACCAAGGCTTGATTAACCTTATTAGATCATGGAGCAGATCCTCCTGAAGGCTCTGCAAAAGCAAATGGAAAACCAGGCAGAGGTGACTGGTGGTAACCAGCATGGCTTCACTAAGGGCAAATCATGCCTGACAAATTGGGTGGCTTTTTATGATCAAGTCACAGCTGCAATGGACAGGGGAAGGGCAACTGACGTCGTCTACCTGGACCTGAGTAAGGCATTTGACTCTGTCCCACATGACATCCTGGTCACCAAACTGGAAAAGCACAGACTGGATGGGTGGAGCACTCACTGGATAAGGAATTGGCTGGATGGTCGCATGCAGAGAGTGGTGATCAATGGCACAATGTCCACCTGGCGACCAGTGACAAGTGGTGTTCCTCAGGGGTCAGTGCTGGGACCAGTGCTCTGTAACATCTTTGTCAGTGATATGGACAGAGGAATTGAGTGCACCCTCAGCAAGTTTGCAGATGACACCAAGCTGTGTGGCACAGCTGACTTGCTGGAGGGCAGGGATGCCATCCAGAGGGACCTGGACAGGCTGGAGAGGTGGGCCCAGGCCAACCTCATGACGTTTAACAAGGCCAAGTGTAAGGTCCTGCACCTGGGTCGGTGCAATCCCAGGCACAGATACAGGCTGGGTGATGAATGGCTGAAGAGCAGCCCTGAGGAGAAGGACCTGGGGGTCTGGGTTGACGAGAAGCTCAACATGAGCCAGCAGTGTGCACATGCAGCCCAGACAGCAACCCTGTGCTGGGCTGCATCAAGAGCAGTGTGGGCAGCAGGGCAAGGGAGGGGATTCTCCTCCTTTGCTCTGCTCCCCTCAGACCCCACCTGGAGTACTGTGTGCAGCTCTGGAGCCCCAACACAAGGAGGACATCAAATTGTGGGAGCCAGTCCAGAGGAGGCCATGAAGTTGTTTGGAGAGCTGCAGCAGCTCTGCTATGAGGACAGGCTATGAGAGCTGGGGCTCTGCAGCCTGGAGAAGAGAAGGCTTCAAGGAGACCTTGCTGTAGCCTTCTAGTATCTGAAGGGGGCTACAGTAGGGCTGGGGAGAGACTATATATGAGGTCTTGCAATGATAGGATGAGGAATAATGAGTTTAAACTGGCAGAGGGGAGATTTAAACTGGATGCTAGGAAGAAATCCTTTCCAGTGAGGGTGGTGAGACACTGGCATAGGTTGCCCAGGGAGGTTGTGGCTGCTCCCTCCCTGGAGGTGTTCAAGGCCAGGTTGGATGAGGCCCTGAGTGACCTATTCTCGTGGGAGGTGTCCCTGCCTGTGGCAGGGGGGGCTGGAGCTGGATGATCCTTGAGGTTCCTTCCAACCTAAACCATTCTATGACTCCATGATCTTACTTTTTTTTGCAGCTATGAATTTTCTATGCTTAAGCAAAAGGCACAGGATAGGCATCTGGTTATTTCAGTTGGCAGGAGTTGTTAGGAAGATGAACCCTGATTGTGGAGATCTGACAAGCACGTCCTTCAGCTTCTGTGAGCCTGAAAGAGCAGCGTTGCTTACGCAGTGGGCTACCACCCACTCATTCATTCCCAGTCAGGTGCTTTCTTTCACCCAGACACACTGTAGAAGTATATTTTGTATAGTTTTGTGAAGAGATTGGTCATACATACATCTCATGTGAAGGTAACTTCAGTGATGTTAGGCTCTCAGAAGAATCTGAGCAGAAGCCAGAACCTTTATGCCATAGTTACAGGATCTAACAAGTGAGGAGAAAGCAGCAACAATGGAATGCATCAAACTATTAAATCACTTCAGTTGTTGTTGACCCAGACAGCAAAAAAAAAATAAAATACAAATCAGGCAGTGGGAGCTGCTGATGACATTGAACCATCACTTAGAAGAGGACCAGAATATCAGCAGAACAATATTGCCCCTCAGTAATGTACCTGGGCTGAAATTCACTAGCAGGTAGCAACATCATTAGGGAGTAATTAGAATTTTTGCTGGAAGAGTGAAAACTTAACCTCTGGCCTGTTGTTCCCAGAGAGGAGGAAAAGCCTGGGTATGATAAAGCAACTTAGTGGCTACAAATACCAAGACACCAGAGAAGTCTTAACATAGTCAGGAGAGAAATTTCTGAGGAGCTGGGAAGTACCAGTGCTAGCGTGTGAGACAGCAACGTGCCTCAGTGCACACAGCTGGAGCCAGAATGGGGGGCTTCTCCCACCTAAAGGCTCACTGTTATTTGCCTGGACATGCACAGGCTGAGAAGGAATGAGATTACAAGGAATAGCATTTAGAAGAGCAGAGATATTTGCACTGGAAGAGGAGGTCACTGAATGAACTAAAGGGCAGAGCATAGCTACAGATGTGTTCAGATCAGCTCTCCAGGCTCTCCTCCAGCCTTCACAACAGCCCTGGCCTCTAGGGCTATCTGTACATGGCTTTGAAGGCGGGAAAGGTGAGTTGTCCTGACTTCCAGCAGGCAGTTTGAGCTGGAGGGCACATCAATTCCAGCCCTGCAGAGAGCTCCAGGGAAGCCACAAGTCACAGGATGAACAGACAGAGCAACTTCTGGAGCAGCTTCAGTGCCAGACTAGTGCCTCCCCCAGAGACCTCCTAATTCATCATCCTTTGGGATGTTGTGTGTGGAGGAAAAACTACAAAATCAAAATGCTAACAGGATCCAAGAAGGCCAAGAAGATCAATGGGATCCTGAGGAGTATTAGGAAGAGGTTCTCCTCCCCCTCTACTCTGCCCTGGTGAGACCCCATCTTGAATACTGTGTTCAGTTTTGGGCTCCCCAGTTGAAGAGGGACAGGGATCTGCTGGAGAGGGTCCAGTGGAAGGCTACAAGGATGATTATAGGACTGGAGGGCATGGTTTATGAGGAGAGGCTGAGGGACCTGGGGCTGTTTAGTCTGGAGAAAACTGAGAGGGGATTTGATAAATGTTTAATTATCTGAAGGCTGCTAGTAAGGGGGGGGACAGGCTCTGCTCACTTGCTCCCTGGGATAGGAGAAGGAGCAATGGGTGTAAGTTGCAGCACAAGAGATTCTGCCTCAACACAAGGGAAAACTTCTTTACTGTAAGGGTCACAGAGCACTGGAACAGGCTTCCCAAGGAGATCAAGTCCAACCCCCTGCTGCAGCAGGACAATACTATCTAACATAGAGCATAGAGGAACACATCCAGACAGGTCTTGAAAGTCTCCATAGGAGATGACCCCATAGCCTCTCTGGGGAGCCTGTTCCAGTGCTCTGTGACCCTTCCAGCCAATAAGTTCCCCCTTGTGCTGAGGTGGAACCTCCTGTGCTGCAGCTTACATCCATTGTTCCTTGTCCTATCCCAAGGAGCAAGTGAGCAGAGCCTGTCCCCCCTGCTCCTGCCACCCAGCCCTCATATTTATAAACATTCATTAAACCTCCTCTCCTCTCAGTCTCTTTTCCAGACTAAAAAGCCCCAGGTCCCTCAGCCTCTCATAAGGCAGTGTCCCAGTCCCCTAATCATCTTTTTAGCTCTCTGCTGAGGGGTGTGGTGGGGTGGAGATCTCCCAAACTGCCACAGTGGCCAAAACAGCTTCAAATACTTTTTTGAGACTTTGGTAAATTTCTCCATGAAATCAAGGTGCCATGGGAGAAGCTATTCAGCTTGAGACACATTTGACTTTGCTGCTCCACAGACCTCAGGCAATGCTTCTGGCATTAGGAAGTGTGACGACATGGTCTGATAAAGGGTAATTAATCAGAAGCCAACGTGCTTGAACACTCTCACTGCTGCACAATTAATCTGATCACTTCCTTTATAAATTCACAGTCCTGTAGTGGACTTTATTGACATGCCAGAGAAGTTTCCAGTTCAGATCAGATAGACTGTGCTGCATTTCCAGCCCAAGCCCTGGGGCTGTGTTCAAGTTGCTAATACAGATATCACTGCTGGCTTTCCATCGTGCCACTTTGTGAGGGAATCAGATGTTCCAGTAGCACATTGGATATGAACAGCAGAACGAAGGCTTGCAGAGCTGCCCAAGTGGTTTAGACCCAAAATGAAAAGAAATGGGATGCTCAAATCTCAGGAGACCATTGTGGTATTCCCCACAGGAGATGGAGCTTGCTCCAGTGTCAAGTAAAACTTGAAGTAAATGTCTCAGAACAGGGGAAAGTTTTACAGAGGCCCCATTCTGCATTGCAATGAAGTTGAGAACAGCCAGAGATGAGACAGTGCTCTGCTCTGATGAAACTCCATGGAAATACCTTTGCAGGGCATGACAGTGCCATCAGACAGTTTAAGGCAAGACATGAGGAAAGCTGCACTCAGCTCCTGCTGGAAGAACACTTAAGGAATAAAGGGGATTTTCCCTAGCTAGAGGTGACACAATCTTTTCACAGAACACAACAAAAAGCATGTTCTGATCAGCATACCCCACTCAGCTTGAAGACTACTGGCAGTCTGCTGTAAATATAGCCTGAAAGTACCCAAGCTAGGTAAAGATTACTCTGTGAGCTGTGTCACACCCTTGCTGCTCTAATGTAAGAGGAAGCAGGGACCAACAGTTGAAGTAAGTTGGAAGCTTTGTACCAGGCTCAGTGCTTAGGATAAGCACAGAAGGCCCTAGTTTTTCATAGCAAGGACATACAATTCTGAGAGCAGCATGTCCCCATGGATAATGTCACATGAAGACAAAATGTAATACTTGCCCTTTATCAAAAGTTAGCTAACTGCTGGAACATCAACAACAGTGCTGACTGAAGCTGTTTCTGCCCATTCTGGCCATCCTTCTCCCACATCAATTGGTGTCATCCTGCACTCCATTCAGTTTCCCTCTTCTAGAGAAGGAACACCAACCTGCCTCATTCACTATCACCAGAAGCAATCGGGCTGTTGGTATTACCAACAAAGGCACTCAGCAAAGCTTAATGACAAGCTGGACCACCCAAACAGGCCTCCAGCTAACAGCTATGGTTATGAGCAGAAAAAGGTCATTGCAGCTCCTCCATCCCTAAAGTTCACAGGCAGTAGCCCCAAAAGAAATTCTAATTTCTAACACAAAACATCAGGCATAGCACCCACAAAACAACCTTGCTTGTTGATCAAGCCAACTGCAGTTAAACCATGTAAAACAGAACAGAGACAAAGGTGTACCTTTCACTGCCCCAAGTAACCTTTTGAGAGCTGAAACAGTTTGTATTAGCATCTGAGTTGAGGCAAGCACCAATATAGGCTGGGCAGTGACCGGCTCGAGAGCAGCCCTGAGGAGAGGACTTGGGGGTGCTGGAGGACAAGAAGCTCAACATGAGCCAGCAGTGTGCACTTGCAGCCCAGAAAGCCAGTCAGAGCCTGGGCTGCATCAAGAGAAGTGAGGCCAGCAGGGCAAGGGATCCTTCCCCTCTATACTGGTGAGACCCCAGGAGCCTCTGTTACAAGAGGGATATGGATATGCTGGAAGGTGCCCAGAGAAGGGCCATGAGGACAATCAGAGGGCTGGAGCACGTCTCCTGTGGGGAGAGACTGAGAGGATCGGAGCTGTTCAGCCTGGAGACAAGGCTCCAAGGTGACCTTATTGTGGCCTTTCAGTATCTTAAGGGGGCCTACAAGAAATCTGGGGAGGGACTTTTGAAGATGTCAGGTAGTGTCAGGACTGGGGGGAATGGAACAAAGCTGGAAATTGGTAGATTCAGACTAGATGTTAGGAAGAAGTTCTTCAGTATGAGGGTGGTGAGACCCTGGAAGGAGTTGCCCAGGGAGATGGTAGAAGCCCCATGTCTGGAGGTGTTTAATGCCAGGCTGAGTGAGGCTCTAGAGAGCCTGACCCAGTGTGAGGTGGCCCTGGCCTGGCATCCACCACCTTTGTGGTCCCTCCAACCCTGACTGAGTCTATGATTCTATTATAACCTATTTCTGTAACAGAAGAGGATAGGTCTTGACCCTCCTTCACATTTCCAGTTCACCAATCTGTGTCACAGTTTGTGTCTGCTCTCTTCCCACACGTAGCTCCAGAAGTTGTTTCTCAGTTTTGTTCCACAGTGGTCTGTAGCAGCCACAGCAGTCTTGCAGGAACACCTCTAGCTAAGCAAGGAGAGAATCATCTAGAGGAAGCATAGGACAAACCCACAGAACAAAAGATACGGAGCAGAAAACAAGAGAGGCAGCTTTGCTTTCCCTGGAGCTGGGCGCAGGCACAATGATTCTCAAGGCAATTTGAAAGCAATAAGACTCACACCCACATACATAGAGTGTTGCCTAATAACTGGCCATAGGATTTTGAGTGGATGTGGTGCCAGGTTAGGTCATGAGCTTTGTACTGGATCAGTAGAAAGCATAAACCAAAAGCATCAGGCTGCAAGCTTCCTGCACCCTCTGCCATGCAGAAGTCTTGCCCTTCCTCTGCTTCTCACTTAAAACATTTCAGGAGGCTTCGATCCTCCCTTCCCACCCACTCCATACTGAATCAGAGCAGAGTTGTTGAACTGAGGCTGCTTGTCACTCTGCCAGACTTTGCTAACCAATCTTGTGAAAGTAGCTGTGACAGGCAGCAACAGAAGATCAGCATCAAATTGGCTGGATGTGAGCCAGCAAAACACTGGCTTCCACTAGGTGAGTCCATTCTCACCAGCCTCAGTATTACAGATGTTGGACTGTGAAGGGTCTGAGTGCCTGAGCCAGCCAGCCCCTGCAAAATAACCTAACACATTTCTTTTAGTTGGGTTGAGCTTTAGGTGGGGGATTGCAGCTTTGTTTTTTGTTTCATTTGGGGTTTGTGTGTGTTTTGATATTCCCCCCCCCCCCCTTCAAAAGGAATGTGTGGCTCAGTGACATCCCCTTCCAGCCTGTTTGTTTTGCTAACAATGCCCTTGAAATGCCACCAGCACTTTTATAAGCTTTTATTGTTTTCTTCCCAGAGAAGAACATTTATGTGCTGGGAGCATTTCAGATGCACCATCTGAATGTGGCAGGGGTAACCAAACATGCAGATCACATGGGAAACAGAACAAAAAGGAAGAAAGGAAAGGGTACAAGCAAATATGTCTTCGGGGTTGTCAGGCCTTTCAGTTACCATGGCAGTATGTTTCCATGGAAGCCAAATTTGAAGCCTGTTGCTGCCACTGGAGTGGCCCAAAGAAATTATTATTTTTAAATTAACCAAGCTGCTCTCTACCTTGAAAGCCAGCCCACCCACAGCCCTCCAAAAAATAACACCAGCTTTCCACCCCTGATAAAAGACTCAATAAACACATGGGGAAGGAAGAGAGAGCAAAGGAAATGCCACACTGTGAAAAACAGGAGCTTCCTTTTATGCAGCCAGCAATGCAGAAACCACTCTGGTAAGCACAAGGCTGAAAGTGCTTTGTGAAATACTGCACCTAACGGTCTGCAAGACCCTACCCAGTATCCTATGCCACTGGCTTCTAAGGGGACAGAAAGAAAGTTCTTTGGCACTAGTTGGTTGCCATTTGAACTATCTCCCCTTAGCCATGCTGATGACTTTTCCTTGGTTTGCTTGTCCACTTCCCAGGAAAAGCTTGGGGATAGGAAGGAGAATTTTCCTGGAGGCCACCTTAGTTGACATTAAAAGAAAAAAGATCAGTTGAGCTGCTTTGCAGCTCTCCTGCTGGTCAACACATTTTTTTTTTAGTTCTTGAAAGTCACTTTTTGCCTTCCCCACCCCATTTCCCCATCAAAAAGACATTTTCTGCAGCCCCTTACCTTTTCCAGAAGCCAAGGAGCCCAAATAAGCTGCCTGGTGTATTTCATCCTCAGTAACTGAAAAAAAAAATGCAGCACACAGATGCAGTCCTTTCCGACAGCTAGTCAGTGAGATCCTGCAATGGAGTCATGCTCTACAGGCTGCCTGGACCAGAGACATCCAGGCAACAAAAGCCAAGCACTACTTCAAAAACACATATCAGAGTCTCTGGATGTAGCAACTTCCCACTTAAAAACAAGTGCCTCTTCCCCACTGACGTGAAAAAAGCATCACAAAGTCCTACCAAATTAGGTCTTCTGGGATTAAAACCTCCATGGTATAGGGGTCTAAACAAGATAATCGTTAAAAGTCTCTTCTAGTCCAAGCTGACAGTACAAAAATGAAGCAAGCTGAACTCAGTGAAAGATGAAGATCAGAAGGAAAGGCACCTGTGGTGAGAGACTGTTGGACTGTTAGCTGAATTTGACTTCTCATTTTGAGGAAAAAGAAAGATCCAGGATATGTATCACTGAAGCATTGCTTTTGTACCACTGCTGCAAGGTCTCCTCTAGTCTCTGTTCACCTTTCCTCTCACCTTCTTCCCAGGCAAGAGCAGCAGGTGGTTTTAAAGCACAGTTCAAACAAAACCATTTGATGTGAATATGGCAGATTTCCTTTGAAAGGCAAGTACAAATAAGAAGGGCCTGACACCTGCTTTGGGATCCCTTCTCTGTTCAGACTTCACTGGAAAAGGAAGCAAAAAATGTCACGTTTGTCACAGGACTGATCTGATTGTGCCAAGCATGAGCCTCTCAGAGCACTGCTGAATGCTGAATCTCACCTCTCTGGCAAAACAATCTTCCCCTCCCAACCTCCATTATAAACTCTAAGCCACAGACCTTCAAGGAAACTAAACAATTACTCTGCAAGAGGCAATCAAAAGTAGCCTACTCCTTAGAGCAAAACAACAGGCATTAATCAACGCCTTCCCTGCTTGAGGAGATTCTCTCAGCTGCCATCATTAAGCAACTCTGGCATCTACCACTACCTGCTGCTTGCTTTCCCTGGAAAAGGAAAAGCCTGCCCAGCTTCTAGCTCTTCAGTGAAGAGCTTGACATCATAGCTTCAAGGCCTGAACAGATGAGCTAACAAGTATGTACCAGTAGAGAGTAAGGATGCTCTAACACAGGTCACACATGGAAGCAGCTGTTGGCAACATCACCAGGCAGATGAGAGCACAAGAGCCAGATGGGGCCTTAAGCCATCAGCTGAAAGGCTTGTCACAACTGTCAAGCAATGTAACCATTTAGTGTACATTCTGCTGGGTGCTTCTAATGTTTCTGGGTTGAAGAAAAGCTCAACATGAGCCAACAGTGTGCATGTGCAGCCCAGACAGCAACTGTGTCCTGGGCTGCATCAAGAGAAGCATGGCCAACAGGGCATGGGAGGTCATTCTGCCACTTTGCTCTCATCAGACCCCACCTGGAGTACTGTGTACAGTTCTGAAGCCCTGTGCTAGTTTGAGGCTAACTGGAATGTTTTAGTGAAAAAGATTAGATCATAGGCTGTGAAAAGGAAACAAAGGTGATGTCTGCTTCACTCACAGGCTTGCTGAGATGTATAAAAACAAGAACATAAACATAGAAAACAGTCAGTGTGTGTCTCTGGGTGCCTGTACTTTTCTCCCTGGCCTGCTTTGTGTAGCTAATCCTTTTGCCTTCTAACCCCCCTGGCCAATCCTCCAAACTCAGCCAAGTACGTAAGCTCATCACAAGGGAGCAGAAAGAAGCAGCTAAAGAGGAGCTCAGCTTAAGAAAGGAGGCCCAGACAGTGCCCTTGGGTGATGTTAGAGCAATCATTGAGCCTACTCCTAGGTAACCGGGGGGCCACCAGGCCCCCCGGCCTTTAGATCCCGCTCCCATTCACCCAGTGTGCACCACAGGGACTCACCTCTGGTGACAGGAGGAGAATTCTCTGCCCAGTTGGGCAAGCTTAGGACTGCTGCCTTTCCTGGGGCTGACTAAATAGAGGAGTGGGCAGGGAGGGCAAAGTGGTGACACCTGGGGTGGGAGGAGACTCCAACAGAACTCAGGTGCTCTGGGTTTGGGGGGGAAAGGGAAAATCTGGTGCCAGGTGGGAAAGTGGCAGATAGGGTGGAAGAGGGGATGCAGTGCTGAAAGGAGGGAGATGAAGAGGAAAAGGATGGAGATGAAAAGAGGAAGATGGGGGAAGAGGAAGGAGATGGAGAGGAAGAGAGGAAGATGGGGTGAAAGAGGAGATGGAGAGGAAAGGAAGGCGATGAAAAGGAGAAGATGGGGGAGAACAGGAGATGGAGAGGAAAGGAAGGAGCTGGAGGAAAAGGGGGATTAAAAAAAACCAAACCCAAACAAAACCAGGTCCTGCTCTGGCAGGGAGATTGGACTGGATGATCTTTCGAGGTCCCTTCCAGCCCCTAACATTCTGTGATTCATCTTGCATGTAAGGCAAATTCCAGGATAAGGTGGAGGCGTGGAAAGGTGAAAGAGTATTTGGGAGCCCCTCCTGAGGACTTATTTCTGGGAAGGGTCTTGTGTTTCTGTATTACTTTTATGTTGTATATTTCTCTATGTAGCAGTATATATTGTAAATATCTGCTTGTATATTGTGCTAAGCTGTAAATATAAAGCTCCATTCTTTAACTTCCAGCTCAGCTGAGTCTAGTCTGGGTGATTTCATAAGAGCAGGACATGGAGCTGTTGGAGCAAGTCCAGAGGAGGGCCATTAAGATGATCAGAGTGCTGGAGCACCTCTGCTATGAGGACAGGCTATGAGAGTTGGGGCTCTGCAGTCTGGAGAAGAGAAGCTTCAAGGAGACCTTGGAGTGGCCTTCCAGTGTCTGAAGGGAGTCTACAGGAAGGTTAGGGAGGGACTATTTAGAAGGTCTTGTAAAGACAAGGGGTAATGGGTTTAAACTGGCAGAGGGGAGATGCAAACTAGATGTTAGGAAAGGGTTCTTCACAGTGAGGGTGGTGAGACACCAGCACTAGTTGCCCAGGCAGGTCATGGAGGCTCCCTCCCTGGAGTGTTCAAGGCCAGGTTGGATGAGACCTTGAGCAACCTGTTTTAGGGGGAGGTGTCCCTGCCTGTGGCAGGGGGTTGGAACTAGATGATCTTTGAGGTCCCTTCCAACCTAAACCATTCTATGATTCATATGCCAACGTTTAAAATCCTCTGTACAGCATATACCCAACAGCTGGAGCATTCTCCTCTCATGCAGAAGGCTTTGAAACTCAAGTACTCGCCCACCTAGAGTTGCAATTCCACTAGCTGAAGGTAAGGGCAGGAATATCCCCAAACTAAGGTTTTAAGGAGTTTTCATTCTTTCTTCCCAAGCTGTCTTTTAAATGGAACAAATCTGGCAAGCAAACCAGCTTCTTCCTCACTGCATGGAAAACACTGTTGGACCCACTTTCCATGACAAGTTTTGGAGAGAAAAAGTGCTGACTGTCCACACCAGTAGTTACCCAAAAAGCTTTGATCTTTGCTCCGCTACCTCACTACCACTAGAGAAAGGCAGCAGGCAGTAAGCAAAGTCAGCAGAGGGCTACTTAGCAGTGCTTGAGCAGGTCTACCAGACCCCACCATCGCTAAGCAGCACTATTTGTGTTTCCTTTTCACGCTTCCATGCTAATGCTGCTGCTTAGATTTCTCAACTCTGGGAAGGCCTCAGGGCTCCATTCAAGAGGAATATTCTGCATCATACCACCATTCCTGGCCAACCTTCAGGATTTCTTTCAGCTTTTTCCACAAATCAAAGGGAAGAACATTAAATGCAACAACATAGACAGTCAGGAACTCACTGGCCCTGTTATATGATCTCATAAAGGTCAAAAGGATCATGTGACCCCTTCCAGCCTCCTCTGTCCAGTCACATCTTCATTTTACTCAAGAAAGATGAAATCACAGGAGCCTCCAGAGATTGGCAGAGCAACAGGAGAGCTATGCTCAGACTTCAGAGATTTAAATCCTGTTAAACTAGAATCTCTGGAGCTCCACCTGGGG
>WAAF01015183.1:9686-37442 GCA_013400475.1 Tricholaema leucomelas
TACTGGAATGGGCTGCCCAGGGAGGTGGTGGAGTCGCCGTCCCTGGAGCTGTTCAAGGCAGGATTGGACGTGGCACTTGGTGCCATGGTCTAGCCTTGAGCTCTGTGGTAACAGGTTGGACTTGATGATCTATGAGGTCTCTTCCAACCTTGGTGATACTCTGTGAGACTGTAATCTGGCCCTTTGGGGAGGGAAGGACGTTCTTACTTGCTACTGCTGTTCATCATCCATTTTGTTTGTAACCACTCTGTCTTTTCCCTTCCAACATAATATAGTTACACTCATTCTTAAATGTTACAGAATGCAGCAGCAGATGAAATACAGAAAACAATTTCATCCCATACTGCTGTAACTGCACACAACCCAACTAAGCAGGCTGGCAACATGCTTTCATGCATTAAGAAAAATCAGTACTTTATTTCCTTCTCTTTCTGAAAACTTAGGGAACTTGCATCAAGCCTCTACAATCATCTGCAGGAGGAAGCTCCCACTTGAAAAGCAGTGTGAGTGGTTTAACCGTAAGACTTCTGTCCAGTAAAGTTTTTGAAAAATGACCTTCTCTCCTGAGTAGCCAAGGGGGAGTAGTGCTCTTTTGAGAAGATGAAAAAAATTAGTCCAAGTAGACATCAAGGCACTATGTCCCACACATCTAATCATCAAACTGTTGTACTTTCCTTAAGAGAAAGTCAAAAGAAATTACATTTTTTCCAATCTTTACCTTCTACTTGCTGGCCAGTATGACAGCTCTGAACTGTATGTCTCTATCTTTAACAGCACCTCAGGGAATAAAACCTTGTAGCATGACAGTCTCAAAGTCCTAACAAGACCCCCAAGCCTATGAGGCTTTCTTTTGCAAGGAAAAGTGCAAGTGGTGTGCTGAACTTCGAGCGTACAATAATCCAATGCATTCTGCCCTGTGGAGAGGAGACAAACAGATGGGATTTGACAATGCTAAGGCAAGCTGTGTTGTGTGGTGACATTTTGCTCTCTTAGATTCTTCTTTATGCTCAGAAATAAACCTTTGGAAGCAATACAGTTTCTGTACTTTTCATACCTGTGCATGTAGCACGACACACATGCTTGCCCTGTTAGTATTCCAAATCTTTGCCAAAAAAAAAAAGCAACTTTAGGGAGTATTTTATCTGCATTTGTTGCTTTCCTAACTGGGTGGTACATCTATGTGGTCTCGACAGATGACCACAGGTCCTTCGCATCCGAGAGGAAAATGAGCATTTCTTAGAGATGCTGCATTAGACAAGCCCAAGCACAGTGCTCATTTCATCACCTGAACACAGAACTGATAATTAAACCCCAAATGCATGAATGCATTAAGGTATGGAAGTAAATCAGAAAATTATCCTTCAACACATGACTACACAAACATGGCATCTTAACAGACAAAATGCCCTTTCCAACCCCTCATCCTGTGCTTAAAGCAGTCTACATATTTAGGTTTGCCTGCATTTTCAGAAATCAGTGCTATAAAGTAGCATTAGGCTTTTTTATCCCCCCCCCTCACTTCAAATAGTGAAAGAAACAAGAGATTGCTTATTGTTAGAGCAGTTAATCTCAAGATGAAATGCAGTTAATCACTTCAAAGATACAAGGGCATCTCTCATTTAACATAATTGAGCATACATTAAAACCAGGGTAAAATCCCAGCATGACTACTGCTTCAGAGTGATTCTTCTCCATTAGTCCACAGTTTCACCAGAATTTTTCTAAGTTTCATCTGGTTCTTATAGTTATTGGGCAACATTCACTTCATCATGGTATCCTATTTAAGAGGTGGAGAGGCAACAGGAAAGAAATTCTCATCTATGTGTACGCCAAACAATCGATGAATCCTGTATTCTCCTTTCAATAAGGTCAACAAGGCCACCACTATCTGACCATACCTTAAAAAGCTTACAGGCATCCAGGAAATACATAAATTGTGTCTTTATTTGTGTCAATCCTTTGAGGCATAGGAGGTTCCATGTGGACCTGAAGAAGAATTTTTTTTCCCCTGTGAGGGCTACAGAACACTGGAACAGGCTGCCCAGGGAGGTTGTGGAGCCTCCCTCTCTGGAGATAGTCAAGAACCATCTGGAAGTGTTCCAGTGTGATCTGCTCTAGGTGATCCTGCTCTGGCAGGGGAGCTGGACCAGATGATCTTTTCAGGTCACTTCCAGTCCCTGACATTCTATGCTTCCACTTTCTATATACTTCACCTGTCCATCCATAGTCTTCACATTTTGCCTAGCCAAACTTTTCGAGCCAACAAGCACTTCCAACACCAGAGAACTGCAGCTGTGGAGAAGTGCTGAAGAAGAGAAAAACCAGAACACGTTGCAGTGTCGACACATTAACACCTGCCCTGAATCCTTTTACTTCTCATCACACAAAGTTTATTTTCATTAGGAATGCAGGTACTGCATAACAAAAACTCATGGATGAAACTACATAGGACAGGAGGAAGGTAAAACAAAGATATCAACCTTTGGAAAACCATTTAATTCCAGAGTTCTCACACCTAGTGACAGGAACCGAACACAGGTTGATACTGGTTATCACAAAGTTCAGCTCTTTGAGGAAGGTATGCTTGCCACCATTGAGTTTAGGAACATATAGAATACCACACCAGGACAGTCTTCTCAACTGCTTTGATAATGAAAGACAACTAATAGCAAGGAGAATTACTGGCAAACCTGTAGCACAAACTAGCAGTTCACTGGGCTTGGTACTTAACACTGTTTCAAAAGGAAACTTGCATTCAGGCCATCATCCACTAAAAAAAGGCATAAACAAATCTCAGCCACTGAAACCCAGAATAACTTAAGATTTTATGGACAAGTTACCTACAGTTGCCATGAGTAAAAGGTAGCCAAAGATTAAGTATGAAGTGTTACACTGATGGTAGCTCAGGAAACTGGGGGAGTAGGGGTGGGGGGGGAAGGAAAAATCCCCCTTAACAATCCACCGAAAAACCAAACAAGACAGCCAAGTAAACATGAATTTGACAGTTTCACAGTAACTCCATCAAATTAGAAGTTTTACTTCTTCTCTAAGAGGGTGTCCAGAAGACACCTTTCAAGGTAGAAACAGAACTGCAAGCCACCCATGTGTCCTCCTATCTTCCTCACATTACTGTTCCACTAACTCTAGAAAAGGCAGTCACAAAGCCTTAAGGGGGCACAAATTAGCTTCACAAAGGTGACCAACATTCCCAGTTTGCTAAGCACTCTTTTGAAGGTGTCCATCCTCCCTACAAAAATTCCTCCCCCAGATCCTCAGCGTGTGGGAAGAAGAGTTCAAGGAAGCCTTGCATTCCCTTCTCTGCCAAGCTGCAATCCTACCTGAGGTTCATCAAGAGGCTTCCACTGAACTCCAGTGGCTTTTTCTCTAGGCAAAAGCCTCCTAATCTGCAGCATCTGAACTCCCTCAGCCTATCAAGCAGGAAAACTTCTGATTGCTCTGGCAATATAAGCCTCTTATCTCCCAATTCTGTGAGGCTGAGAAAGAGCTGTTCTGCTCATTAATCCTGCCATGACTGCCAGAAGGGTATATACACACCTTCTCACCCTACTCAAACACAAGTAATTAGGTTTCATCAAGTTCCTTACTTAGCTAAGCTCCACTCCACAAGATTTTACAGAAATTAGGGTAGCACTTCCACGAGTTACTCAGATTTGGTGCTATAAAGGTTTTACAGAATCTGGTGCAGAGTAAAGAACTTATATTAGGAGCCAATATTGCCCAGTGCCTGAAGGAAGGTAGCCATCTCTGAAGGACAATCCTCAAGTTGTGAGTTTTCTCAATCATTTATTATAAACTCATGTCATCCATGACCTCCAAAAGACTGCTTGTCGTGGGTTTACTAAAGACAGGCGACAGAAATTAAACTCTCAGATCAAATTGGAGAGAAAATACAGAAATGTATTTAGAGAGAGAGAGAGATACAGCGACAGATCTTACAAAAAGCCATTTCCCCATCCATGGCAAACCCCCCTGAAGTTTTCCCCATCCCCAAAAAAACTAAATCTACCTTCCCCAGTGCTCCAATCCTCCCCCCCGCCCCCAACCAGCCAGCCCAGAGGCCTACTGCTTACATGTTCCCTATAGTGGGCTCCTGCCACACACCCAGGGCAGGAGGAGGAGGAAAGGAGAAAGGACTGACCTTGTTGTGAGCTTATACCAAGATAGCAGAATTATGGGATTGAATAACAATCTTCTAGTCCCCAGAGCATTTTTTAACCCTATAGCCTCAGCCTGGGACACTGCTCCAACAGGAGAAAAATAACAACTAGCTGAATTCTTGGCTGTATCTTTAACACATCTCTGACAGGCTAAAAGTTGCTGAGTTTTCCTTTTGTATACCGTTAACACTCCAGGAGGAGTGTCCCTGAACCACTCGACCTCAGGTGGTCTTGACCCCTCCCCAGGGGTGGGTCTGGACACCCCCAGGTGATGGTTAGCTCACTCCCCCCTTCCTGTCCCATAAAAGCAGGGGCACTTCTGTTTCTCGCTCTCTCGACCACTCCGCAGCTCTCTGCATCGCTCTCTGGACCACACTGCAGCTCTCTCTGCACCCCTGCATCTCTCCACACACATGGTCACCACCATCACAAGCTCGGGTTGTATTTATACCTTTTGTATTTGTTATTCTTCCTTCCCTACACCTCTGTAACCTCCCTACCTCTGATACCCTTTTAAGTTATTGTTAAACTTTTCCTTTTTTTTACTTCCAAATCGAGTGAGATTGATTTATATGGGTGTGTTTACCTTTCCTCTCTACTTCTAATTCCTTTCTTTGGGGAAGGAGGTGGGGAGAGGGAAGGGCATTTTACAAATTGTCATTGGTTCTATCAAATTTATTAGAGTCTCTGGGAATTTAAATTTGAACCCCAGACACCTTTATATACAACACTCAGCCATGGAGAAATTAATAAGGCAGAAGTTTTAATCAGGATTGATGTCTGGTATGTATGAAGCCAAATGAAAAGCTCAACATGAGCCTGCAGTGTGCACATGCAGTCCAGACAGCTAACCCTCTGCTGGGCTGCAGCAAGAGCAGTGTGGGCAGCAGGGCAAAGGAGGGGATTCTGCCCCTTTACTCTGCTCTCCTCAGACCCCACCTGCAGTACTGTGTGCAGTTCTGGAGCCCCCAACACAAGAAGGACATGGAACTGCTGGAGCCAGTCCAGAGGAGAGCCACGAAGATGATCAGAGGGCTGCAGCAGCTCTGCTATGAGGACAGGCTGAGAGAGTTGGGGCTCTGCAGCCTGGAGAAGAGAAGGCTTCGAGGAGACCTTAGAGTGGCTTTGCAGTATCTGAAGGGAGCCTACAGCAAGGCTGGGGAGGGACTATTGACAAGGTCTGGTAATGTCAGGACGAGGGGGAATGGGTTTAAGCTGGAGGAGGGGAGATTTAGACTGGATGTTAGGAGGAAGTTCTTTACAGTGAGGGTGGTAAGACACTGGCACAGGTTGCCCAGGGAGGGTCTGGATGCTTCCTCCCTGGAGGTGTTTAAGGCCAGTCTGGATGAGGCTTTGAGCAACCTGCTCTAGTGGGAGGTGTCCCTGCCTATGGCAAGGGGTTGGAGCTGGATGATCCTTGAGGTCCCTTCCAACCTAAACCATTCTATGATTCTATGATTCTATGATTTAAATTTGCTACAAGCAGCTGCTAACCAGCACTACAAATGTGACAGAGACCACATCATAAAATCCAAGAGCAAGATCTCCTGTAGTATGCATTGAATACATATCTGATGGACAAAAACAGGCCTACCTGTCTAATTTAAAGCACCCTAAACCCTTCTACAAAGTTTGTGTTGAGAAAAATGTTCAAGTGGCAAACTGCATTACCATCACAGATAGCTCACATCAGCCACACCTTTCCTTTTAACTATAAATGTCACACTTCATCATGCAGCTGTCAGCTTCCTTTAATGTACTAAATGCTATCATGTAAGCACTGAACCTGACATGATCTAACACAACAATTAAAAAGAAAAAGCGAGTCAGTTTTGACACCATGTCACTTTTCTGTTTGCTGCAAACTAAAGGAGAATCCAAAGCTCAAAAGTAAAAGCTGGTGAAGAAAAAAAGTTTGCAAAACCCCTCAGACATCAGTTAATGTTTCCCTCTAACACACATCAGTTAATGTTTCCCTCTAACACACATCAGTTAATGCTTCCCTCTAACACACATCAGTTAATGCTTCCCTCTAACACACATCAGTTAATGCTTCCCTCTAACACACATCAGTTAATGTTTCCCTCTAACACACATCAGTTAATGCTTCCCTCTAACGTTATGTCATTTTTTTATGTTCAGCTATAAAAAAAGGCCACAGCTTTAGTGCAGCCAATTACAAATTGACACTGAAAGAAGTCAAGAAGAAAGTCTAAAACTTCCAGAAAGACTATTGTAATAAATATACTTCTAGCTGTCAGCTCCATAGCAGCTGACATCTGTGGAACTAAACAATTATTTTTTCACTTTCTCTCTTACCCTCTTCCAATTTCTATCCACTCTATACTGCTGTACCATGTTAAAACTCTCACAGTCTCACAGTATCACCAAGGTTGGAAGAGACCTCATAGATCATCAAGTCCAACCTGTTACCACAGAGCTCAAGGCTAGACCATGGCACCAAGTGCCACGTCCAATCCTGCCTTGAACAGCTCCAGGGACGGCGACTCCACCACCTCCCTGGGCAGCCCATTCCAGTAGCCAATGACTCTCTCACTGAAGAACTTTCTCCTCACCTCAAGCCTAAATTTCCCCTGGTGTAGCTTGAGGCTGTGTCCTCTTGTTCTGGTGCTGGCTGCCTGAGAGAAGAGAGCAACCTCCTCCTGGCCACAACCACCCCTCAGGTAGCTGCAGACAGCAATAAGGTCTCCCCTCAGCCTCCTCCTCTCCAGGCTAAACAATCCCAGCTCCCTCAGCCTCTCCTCGTAGGGCTGTGCTCGAGGCCTCTCACCAGCCTCGTTGCCCTCCTCTGGACACGTTCAAGCATCTCAATGTCCTTCTTAAATTGAGGGGCCCAGAACTGGACACAGTACTCAAGGTGTGGTCTAACCAGTGCAGAGTACAGAGTACTCTCGATGCTTTTCAGACCACAAGCAACAGCATTTAAGTTATGCCTGAAGCAATTCCTAGCAATAATTGAGAAAGTAGGAAGTCTAGAAAATTAATACTGAAATTGGTCATGTATTACAAATTTGTGTTTCATTTATTACCTTTGATGCACAACACTAAAGAATAAGCTCTAAAATGTTAAAAACTTAATTTCAGACAAAAGTAAAATCATGTACACCTGGAAAAGCATACTGATACTAACTAGAGCTCTCTTTTTCACTGCTTTACTTTTCATTCACATCAATTCTCAACCCACACTGAATATATCATCAATGACAAAAAACAAACCACCAGAAACTTTTGCCCAAGGGAAACTTAGTGCCATCTATACAGAATTGTCACGAGCCTAATATTCATTATGGTCATACCATGACACATGAAAAACTGATGTGGCCCAGGGAAAAAATAAATCTCAATGGAGCCTGTTCATAGGTAAAGAGGAAAGAGTAAAGCAAAGCAAGCTAAAGACCTGTCCTGTGGAGGAAAGGACTGACACAGGAATTTAAAGATTACTCCTACACAATTAGTCACATTGAGTTAACATAAATCATTTTTCCAGCCTTCATGGAAATCAGGAAAACAGAACAAACTCAAGAAAGACTCACCCCCAAATACCATGTAACTTCAGAACTGTTTTCTACTACCCTCCTAAGGGTATCAATAACCTGCTAGAATTAAGCAGGAAATGTTTCTATGAGTATTACTGCATTTTCAAACACAGCATCTTTGAGTACAATAGCAAACTGCAGGAAACACACACACACACACAAAAAAGGGAAAAGATGCTGAGGTACACTAAAAAATACACAAATGAGTAATAAAAAAAATAACCTCAGACTGTCCTTACAGCTCTCTTCCAATAAAGCAGATCCATCAGCAAAATTTGGATACCAATGAGGCTGGCAAGAATTTGATCTTTAAAGACTCCTCTTTAAGCAAACACTGAAAATTTTAAGAGTGGCAAGAGTTTTACCTTTCTAAGAACTGGGCTGTATTATTCCCCAGTGACATTTATTCTCAGGTAGAGACAGTTTTAAAAAACAAAACTACAGAGTATTTCTTGAGGACTGAAGGTTTGGATGCCTGAAGACTTCAAAGCGATCACAGTGAACGCACATCTTCAAATTACCTTTTCTATTCCTACATCATTTTCTAGCCCTTGAAGCACTCAATTATTGCTAAGAGACATTTTTGTACATACGAAGGACAAGAAAGGGTCTAACTCTTGTGTGCATGGACATGTCCAACTGTGAAAGTTTATACAATTCATTGATGATATTAACCCCCATAAATTCTTACACCAGCCTATTAAAGGCATACATCCACAAGAACCTTCACATTACAGGCCTTAGTGGAAGATGATGCTAATGATTTGCACACCTTTCAAATGTGAAATGATAAAAGCATAAAAGATTATAAAGAAAACATCAAAACCTTTCACTTTTTATGCTTTTGGCTATTATTATACTTGGCATTATAAACAATACAGTCCAAGATCTGAGAATCAAGTTCTGTGGTGATAAAACACACTTCATACCTGCACTTCGTAGGTTAGGGTCTAGGTCTGGCATTTCCTTGGATGCTTCTGGGCTGACACTGTAAATAGATGCTCCTGCTTCACTGACAATGCTGAAAAATAAAATGGCAAATAATCAAACCACCAAACTACTGAACAACACAACTGAAAGACTTAGCAAGTGACTCGATGGAGTACTTGGACCTTTTTTTTTAAAGCCTCACATTACAGAAATATTTTGGATCAATACTTCTGGAAGTAAGGCAGTGCAGACAAAGGGGGAAAAATATCCTATTTAAACCAAAACACCCCTTCCTGACCTCCAACATTCATTCCTTTTCAGTCCTTGCCCGATTATAATTATACACTGCATGTGATAGGAACCCCTGTAACAATGTTACGACAGGGAAAACAAACACAAGGAACAAGTGTTAGCGAAAGTAAATCAGCAATCTGGCTTCCGTTAACAAAACAAAACCCTACCCAACAATGTCATTAAAAACACTTACATTCTGAAGTCTGACATCAAACTGCTCCATCTACCCAAGTTATGAGCACATGTACGCATTGTCTAACGCCAGCTGCCTAAGATACTCAGGAAAAAACCCCGACTTGATCGAAACTGAGCTACAGCTGCCTTTAACACCGTCTTTTCCCTGCTCTCGCTGCCGTCCCCGAAGAAAAACACAGCCTGCATGTTTTCAGTAACTTAAACTACAGTTCACGTATCCACTGCACACCTCAAACTCATTCAGTAGTGATGATAAACTCACCAATTCAAACACGTAATTAAAAACCCCTCAAGTGCTCTAGTTCCACTCAAGAGAACACAGCAATCAAGTATTCACAGGGTAGGTTTATTTTCAGCCCTGAAACTTTCACACAAGTGGATCGACAGTACTTTTCTTCAAGGAACTTCAATGGAACTTGAATTTCAGGTTGATAATTAAGGCATCCTACACCTACTGCAATGGAAAAGAACGTGATCAGTTTCAAAACTATTTTTACTTTCGATTCCAGCCTTAGACTAACCCTGGCTCTGCCAAAAGGAGGGAAACCACAACCTTCAAGAACCAGACCTTTCAATAAAAATCATAACTTTCCTTCATACTGTCTTAAATTTAGACTAAGAACATTTAGTAGGTTCATTTTTCAGTAAAGAAACTGATACCTAGAAGCATCTCCTGGAGGCTGGAAAATCACTCAGAGACAAAACATTCTGAGTGAATGTTCCGAGCATGTTAACATCAAGTAGTGTAAAATGCAGATACAAACAGTAAGAATTTCTTACTGCTGCTTTGACAGATTCTCCCCCAAACTAGAATTCAATAGAGCATTGTGCATGCAAGCACACATGCAGATTTCATAGTTACTTGAAACTCAAAGGGTTACAAACAGACTACATCTTTCAATAAATACAGAGAACACAATCCTGTTCTCTTTTATACGAGCATAACTCCAGATCCACTCAGGCAATCAGTTTAACACAGAAAAAGATTTGCTCAGGCTAGCTGAATGAGGCAGGTAGAAACTTCATGAACAGCATAAATGACATTTGCTAAACCACTCCTGTTGTTCAGAAGTATTCCTTCAGCACAAATGACACTTCCTAAACCAGTCCTGTTGTTCAGAAGTACTCCTTCAGTACAAATGACACTTCCTAAACCAGTTCCTATAACAGTTCAGCAGTAAGGTCTTGTTATAAAACCCTAGCTGCTGAAAAACAAAGACGTGGACAGAAGCTTCATCAAACTGATTATTCTGACCAACAGGTAGTTTAAATAACAAAGGAGCAGAACATATTTTTTAATGTGTTCACGCCTTATAAAGGCAGCAACTGGCAAGTGCTCTCCTTTTGGATACTGCTTCCAAACCCCACACATGTTAGCACATACTTCCAACAGCTTTTCATCAATTGCTCTCCAATCTTTGTATTTCAAAAGATCCAAAAAGTAAACTCTCTGCAATTTCTAAACACGTTAATATCACATTCAGATTAAAAAAGAAATCAGTGTCCTGCACACATTTTTAGGATGCAATTTAAGAAGGACATTGAGGTGCTTGAACGTGTCCAGAGAAGGGCAACGAGGCTGGGGAGAGGCCTCGAGCACAGCCCTACGAGGAGAGGCTGAGGGAGCTGGGATTGTTTAGCCTGGAGAAGAGGAGGCTCAGGGCAGACCTTATTGCTGTCTACAACTACCTGAGGGGTGGTTGCAGCCAGGAGGAGGTTGCTCTCTGCTCTCAAACAGCCAGCACCAGACCAAGAGGACACAGCCTCAAGCTGTGCCAGGGGAAATTTAGGCTTGAGGTGAGGAGAAAGTTCTTCCCTGAGAGAGTCATTGGCTACTGGAATGGGCTGCCCAGGGAGGTGGTGGAGTCGCCGTCCCTGGAGCTGTTCAAGGCAGGATTGGACGTGGCACTTGGTGCCATGGTCTAGCCTTGAGCTCTGTGGTAACGGCTTGGACTTGATGATCTCTGAAGTCTCTTCCAACCTTGGTAATACTGTGAGACTGTGATAAGCAGTTATTACTCTAAGTAATAAGGAGTTTGCAGTGCTTTGTGCAGTGAAAAAAAATTAAGTCACCTGAACAGCAATTTAAAAACATTTCATGTTTTATGGAGTCTCATTACTGACAACTTTCAAAAGCAAGAGGACTGCAGTAACACTGTCATTCTATGGCAGCAAGTGAACCACACCAGATCTCATTTTAGGTAGTAAGAAAACCACCTTGCCAAAATGAGCAAATAAAATTAAAGTCAGGATGAGAGAAAGAAACATTTCAAAAGAATGCATCTCCTTTCCTCAAGCACAGGAACATTTATACACTGCAGGAAGGAGGAGAGGATGAAGCCACATTAAAAAAACTTAACCAGGAAAACAAGATTTTGAAAGCACTTTCAGAAGCAGTAGTCTGGATATTCGACAGCCCCTCGGAGGTGGCTTTGTGTACACATGCACTTACGAAAATATTTGGTGCACCAGGGTGGGGGAGACTTTCCCTTCAAGAACCCCTTACCACTGTGCCCAAATCCAGATGCCAAACAAATCTGTATC
Source organism: Tricholaema leucomelas (assembly GCA_013400475.1). Taxonomy (NCBI): domain Eukaryota; kingdom Metazoa; phylum Chordata; class Aves; order Piciformes; family Lybiidae; genus Tricholaema lacrymosa; species Tricholaema leucomelas. The sequence goes on from WAAF01015183.1 coordinate 21,385, forward strand.
CCCAGTAAACACACAGAGCCTCAAACTCCAAAGAAATAATCCTCTGGTTCATTCAAACATTTACAGACCTATTAGTGGCTGTCATGTGGTTTTATTTAGTTGTTTTGGGTACAGTGAGGTGGTTGCTAGCTTGGTCACAACACTAAGATTGTGCATATAATGGGTTTGGGGATTTTTGTTTGCAGTTGTCTCAGATTTTGCTTTTGTTTTTGCCGTTTTGGCTCAAAGTCATTTTGTTTGTTTTCTAAATTCTAGCAATCCCTTTCAACAAGGGAAATGCTATATGGTACAACTTAAACTAATGTTGTAAAATGCTCTACTTCGTGCTCTCAAAGGATATACATAGTTATGTCAAGGCACATTAAGACAAAACCAAACCTGCTCAAACCAGCAGGCAACAAAAATTTATGCCAAACTACTGTGGTACACACTGTTGTCAAACCTTCCCCCACCCCTTTTATTTAAAGGATCCAATTATCAACAGAGTGAAAAGGAAGCCCTTGTGAGAGCTGGTAAAAACTGTATCTAAAACTTTGTAAAGTTTAAGAACTTAGAAAGCTGAAGGAGAAATTAATTCAAGCCACATAACACAATAAAACAAAAAACTAGACTTAATTCCTCACAAAATGAGACTCTTTATTTCTGTGCATTCCTTAAGAGGAAAGATTCTTCCACTGACCAAACTCCTAACAGTTAAAACATTATTAAAGTTATTTTACTATATCTATTTTCACTGTATCTTAACAGAGAGAGTGATTTGCCATTGGAATGGGCTGCCCTGGGAGTCACTGTCCCTGGGGGTGTTCAGGAAAAGCCTGGATGAGGCACTTAGTGCCATGGTCTGGTTGACTGGCTAGGGCTGGGTGCTAGGTTGGACTGGATGATCTTGGAGGTCTCTTCAACCTGGTTGATTCTATTCTATTCTATTCTATTCTATTCTATTCTATATAAGGTCAAAATGTAGTAGGTATATAAGCAGATGGCAATGATGTGATATGTTTCAAAAACTGCTCTCTGACTTAAAAAAGGCACGTAAAGATCCTGGGACTGTGCCATCCTATAGATATCTTCTCCCCTCAGCACCTAATATCCAACTTTGGAAAAGCAAAAGTGACCAAATCAATGAAACCACTAGACAAGATTTCATTCTACTCACTGTTACTGTGCAAACAGGCTTGGTGCATTAATTTTTTTTCATCTGCCCGGTCACATTTGTTGTCACATTTTAAGTACTGTTAAGCTAACATTATTTATATTCCACTAGCACCACCTGGTGGAACCTCAGCTTTATGCCAGGGACCACGATAGAACTTTTTCTACTCATCCTGAATCGTAGAATGGTTTAGGTTGGAAAGGACCTCAAATAGACATTACGTATTTCCCATGAAAATATAAATTTTAGAGGAAGAAAAAGGCTTTCTTGAAAATGATGTTGAGGTGCTGGAACGTGTCCAGAGAAGGGCAACAAGGCTGGTGAGGGGCCTGCAACACAAACCCTATGAGGAGAGGCTGAGGGAGCTGGGGGTGTTTAGCTTGGAGAAGAGGAGGCTCAGGGCAGATCTCATTGCTGTCTACAACTACCTGAAGGGAGTCTGTAGCCAGGTGGGGGTTGGTCTCTTCTCCCAGGCAACCAGCAACAGAACAAGGGGACACAGTCTCAAGTTGTGCTGGGGAAAGTATAGGCTGGATGTTAGGAGGAAGTTCTTGACAGAGAGAGTGATTGGCATTGGAATGGGCTGCCCAGGGAGGTGGTGGAGTCACCGTCCCTGGAGGTGTTCAAGCAAAGCCTGGATGAGGCACTTAGTGCCATGGTCTGGTTGACTGGCTAGGGCTGGGTGCTAGGTTGGACTGGGTGACCTTGGAGGTCTCTTCCAACCTGATTGATTCTATTCTATTCTAAGAGGTAAAGAAAAATAATCTAAGAAGATAAAGTTTTCACAACTACTATTTGCCTACAAAAATGCATAATGATATTGATTACATGTAACAAACTGGAGTCACTAATGGCACATTTTAAATAACTCACTAAGGTTCCTCAGCATGTTGGCATTGAAAAGCTTTTCATAGTATCCTAGTATCACAGTATCATCACAGTTGGAAGAGACCTCATAGATCATCAAGTCCAACCTGTTACCACAGAGCTCAAGGCTAGACCATGGCACCAAGTGCCACGTCCAATCCTGCCTTGAACAGCTCCAGGGACGGCGACTCCACCACCTCCCTGGGCAGCCCATTCCAGTAGCCAATGACTCTCTCAGTGAAGAACTTTCTCCTCACCTCAAGCCTAAATTTCCCCTGGCGTAGCTTGAGGCTGTGTCCTCTTGTTCTGGTGCTGGCTGCCTGAGAGAAGAGAGCAACCTCCTCCTGGCTACAACCACCCCTCAGGTAGTTGTAGACAGCAATAAGGTCTCCCCTGAGCCTCCTCTTCTCCAGGCTAAACAATCCCAGCTCCCTCAGCCTCTCCTCGTAGGGCTGTGCTCGAGGCCTCTCACCAGCCTCGTTGCCCTTCTCTGGACACGTTCAAGCATCTCAATGTCCCTCTTAAACTGGGGGGCCCAGAACTGGACACAGTACTCAAGGTGTGGTCTAACCAGTGCAGAGTACAGGGGCAGAATGACCTCCCTGCTCCTGCTGGCCACACCATTCCTGATGCAGGCCAGGATGCCATTGGCTCTCTTGGCCACCTGGGCACACTGCTGGCTCATGTTCAGGCGGGTATCAATCAGCACCCCCAGATCCCTCTCTGTCTGGCTGCTCTCCAGCCACTCCGACCCCAGCCTGTATCTCTGCATGGGGTTGTTGTGGCCAAAGTGCAGCACCCTGCACTTGGAGCCATTGAATGCCATCCCATTGGACTCTGCCCATCTGTCCAGGCGGTCAAGGTCCCGCTGCAGAGCCCTTCTGCCCTCCAACCCAGCCACATCAGCCCCCAGCTTGGTGTCATCTGCAAACTTGCTGATGACTGACTCAATGCCCTCATCCAGATCATCTATGAAGATGTTAAAGAGGATGGGGCCCAGCACTGATCCCTGAGGGACACCACTAGTGACAGCCGCCAGCTGGATGTGGCACCATTCACCACCACTCTCTGGGCTCGGCCCTCCAGCCAGTTCCTCACCCAGCACAGAGTGTTGCCATCCAAGCCGTGGGCTGACAGCTTAGCCAGCAGTTTGCTGTGGGGAACAGTGTCAAAGGCCTTGCTGAAATCCAGACAGACCACATCCACAGGCCTCCCTACATCCACCAAGCGGCTCACCTGATCAGAGAAGGAGATCAGGTTGGAGAGTCAGGATCTGCCCTTCCTAGATCCATGTTGGCTGGACCTGAGCTCTTTGCCATCCCTCAGGTGCGCAGTTATTGCCCCCAAGATAACCTGCTCCATCAGTTTCCCTGGCACTGAGGTCAGGCTGACAGGTCTGTAGTTCCCAGGTTCCTCCATCCGACCCTTCTTGTGGATGGAGATCACCTTGGCCAGTTTCCAGTCTCCTGGGACCTCTCCGGTGAGCCAGGACTGCTGGAAATTGATGGAGAGTGGCTTGGCCAGCTCAGCTGCCAGCTCTCTCAGCACCCTGGTTTTTTCAAAACTGTGTACAAAAAAAAATCTAATGTATGTATAACAAAAAAGTCAGGCTACAGACTTCTAAAGATGGATGCAGCTTCCTCATATTTTCATGGACCTTTACTAACATTTCAGATTATTTTTCTATACTGAAGTAAATTTCCCCCCAGTCCTATGCAACACTGGATTAATAATCTAGAAAGAAAAAGAAGCTTTACCTAATGTTATGTAATTTACTGTTCCTATAATCTCCAAAAGCTTGATTTTGCAACTTGGAGCCTTTAAAATAACATTTTAACAAACAATACCAGTTGCTGGGGAGGGGAAATTAATTGACGTGAGATGATTTTTCCCAAACTTACACTGGTTATTAATTTTGCTGTTCAGAACTCTCGTCACTCCTGACCACTCATTTTAATAATATCTTGGTTCTTACAGGGTCATGGAAACATTCTGTGGATAATATCTACATCTAGTAATAACCAGCAAAATATGGGAACATTAATTGAACCAGAAGAGACTATTCCTGCGATCAAATGCCACTTGCGGTCAATAAGCTGCTTGCCCAGTAGCTGGGCTCAAGCTCTTTCTGCTCTATGGCAGAAGGCAGTAGAGAATTACAAAGAGGCATTTAAGCATTTACTCACAGATTATTATTATTATTACCCTCCCAGGGGCTAGCCACAGTCCAGACAGTGCCCAAATGCTTTCAGGGGACTCTGTCTTGTGGAACGTTGAGGCTGGAATCTTGTCGGCTTCTGGGGAATGGACATAGACAATCTCTGACCTTGTCTCCTGGCTTCTTCTGGACAATTTGTGTATGTGTCCAGGAATTCTAGGCAGGACCTTCAGGTGCAGAAGGCAGATGTGGTGCAGTCTCAGCACCATGTCACGCTGGCCACACAGGCCGATCATGTGCAGACATCCAGGGTCTGCTCCTGGTAACTGGCGGCAGTGGAGTTTAGCAGGCAAGCAATAAGGCAATGTGCAATAGCAGCAGGGCTGGGCACAGCAGAGAGAGCAGGCAAAGAGCAGGGAAGCAGAGCAGGGAAGCAAAAGCAGGTTGTTCACCTGTGTATCTCCTTTTATCAATGTGGGCCGAGATGAATTGTCCTTTGGACACAGAATAGCCAATCAGGATGGCAGTTAGCAAAACCATCCCATATTAGGCAAAGGCACAGGCTCACTTTTCCCTAATTTGGGAAAAGCACAGGCCTTGCACTAGGCAGGCACAAGCTAAGTGTGTGTACCTTACACCACAGGATCTTGGGCAGGCCAGACTCAGTGGCTCCAAGTAATTTGTGTCCGTTTCCTGCGCTTCCCTCTCTGGTGGAGCAGTAAAACATGCCTAGGCAAGGCAGGGCATGTATAAGCCTATTTTGGGCCCATCAGGCCTACCACAACACCAGCACAAAGAAGAGACCACACTTGGAAAGAAACTATGGTCACTCGTAAAGCAAAGGGTACTTCAATCTCAAAATGGGTCCAGATCTTCCTACCTGGTCATAAAACCCTTACCAATCAAAATTCGGCAGTTGTGGCTAACCCCTCTAACCCAGCTTTCTACATATTAACTGACACATACATTCTTCATAAGCTTGTGGCTCCTACAAAAGGCAAAAGTGCAGAAGAGTCAAAGGATTACTCAGTGTTATCTGTTAAAATAATTGGCTTAAGAATTATCCAGGACAGAAAAACAAAACAAAATAAAATGACAGAACTTTTACTGGAAAAGAATATTTGATTTAGAAGCTTGATTGGAATGCTACAAGCTTTATGTTGATAAGTACAGTGATTAAAAACCAACTGAATACCTAAGCACAGGTTCAAAAGAAGACTGGACTATGTAATAAATGAGAAATCCATTCGCCCTCAGCTGAAAACAACAAAGTCTCAAGTAGCTCCAAAAGAGCCTGAACTCAGAAACAGTTTACAGATTTGCAGAATTCCAGGTTGGAAGGGACCCCAAGGATCAGATGGTCCAATCTTTCTACCTAAAAGGAGGTGACCCAAGACCATGTCAAGCTGAGTTTTAAGCCTGTCCAATGTCAGAGAATCCACTACTACTCTTGGAGACTATTCCAAAGCGCTCCCAATATAAAAAAACTTCATCTGAATCTTCCCAGGAGTAACTTGCACTCTGAGAGTACAAGTAGTTGAGACCTACAGAAGTACTAGAGAAATAGGGTGTCTGCATCTGTTCATATGTCTCCCTACATACCTATTTTCAGCAACTACTGAAGAACACCAAGGGAACATAAAAAACCACTTCCTATGAAACAGCCATAATCCCTTCATTCACATTGCGATTCGCCTCAGTCCTTCCTGTCCTGTCAAGCAGGATACTGCCCATGCCGTAAGCGACTTTGACAGCACTTCCAACTCCTCATCATTACCAACAGCAAGCTGAAGGTTTCTTGCTGTCATAGGCAGTTACCTGCCATTCCCAAGATCTCACATTCAGCTTTGTGAGCACTCCCATCCCCTACATGCTGTGCACAGACAGCTCCTCCTGCCAAGGAGGTGATGAATACAGCCAAATGGAGACTACAGTCCAGCACAGGCTGAACAGGGTGCTGTGGTTTATTCAGCCACACGCACTTCAGCACAGGAACAATAGGATACCAGGCTTGACAGACCTCAGATCTGACACAGCTAAACCATTATGCCTTTTTTTTTCCGTATTCTTATGAGGAACGTATGTCATGGAAGTGGATGTCGTGGTAGGCCTTATATGCTGAAACAGGCTTATACAGGTACTGGCTTGTCCAGGCATGTTTTTCTGCTCTCCCTCCTCCTGTTCTGGGGAGAAGCAACAGGACTCTGGCCTGCCCAGACTTGTTTTGCTCCTGTGGTAAATAAGGTTCACATGCTTAGCTTGTGCAAGACCTATACTTTCCCCAGATTTGGGTAAAGCAAGCCTGTGGCTTTCATCTAATATGGTCATGCTTGGATAACTGCCATTCTGATCAGCTATTCTGTGTCCAAAGGCCCACTAGCCTCAGCTACATTGATAAAAGGAGATACACAGGTAAACACAACATGCTCTGCTGTTGTAATTGTGCTTGCATGCCTGCTGCTGCCTGCTGCCATTGCTTACTGCTTTATTGTTTGCCTAGAAACTCCACTGCCTGGAGTTTACCAGGAACAGGCTCTAAATGCCTCCATGCGATCAGGCTGCATAGCCAGCATGAAATCGTGCTGAGACTGCACATCGCAAGACATCCTGCCTACACCTGAAAGACTCCTGCCAAGATGGGAAGTCTTGGACACACAGACCATCTAGAGGAGCCAGGATAAAAGGTCAGAGATTGTCTGCCTCCTTTCCCAGCAATCAGAAGCCTGTGAATAATCAGAAGTCTCAGCAGCCAACAAGACAGCAACAGAATTCCATGAAAGCATCTGGGTACTGTTTGAAACTCTGGCTAGCCCCATGAGTCGGGAGATAATATTCCGTGAGCAAATACTTAAAGCCTCCTGTGATTCTGCCATTGCCTTATGCCATAAGCAGAAAGGAGCTCCTTGAGTCCATCTAGTGAGCTAGCGGTATATTGACCACAAGTGGTAATTTGGCCTGAAGAATCTTCTCTTCCAGTTCAGTTAAAGCTTCTATTTTTGCTGGCTATTTCCAGATCTAGTTATTATCTGTAAAACGTTTCCAGGACCATGTGAAGAAATTATTATTATTAAAATCAGAGGTTGGGGGTGGCAAGAGTTCTGAATATCAAATTAACCAAAAGCAACTTTGGAAAGTATAATCTCGCATTAATTAATTATCCCCTTCATTACAGCACAAGATAAAAAGATGCTGGCACATGCTCAGTAAAGCATTCAAAGAATAAAATAAATGTAAAGCCTGTTCGTTCTGACAGAGGAGATTTACTTTAAAATCTGGACATTCCCCCTCCTCCAATGGGTCAGTGGTATGGCAATGGAAACGTCAGGATCACAAAATGGGATTGTACTAGAATGCAATCATTATTCAACAGAATGAAGACCAAACCCACACCATCCATCTCTGCTTTTAAATAATCTAAAGATTAAGCTGCAAATTTCAGCAACGCATCAAACTCAGGAACTGCTCCGGTATTTAAAAAGTTTTACATATATATACTGCTAGATAGGAAAGGAATTTTCATCATATGTCCATTGCCTCATTCAAAACTTTTAGTCATCAGACTGGTGAAGTTCCTGCTGACTGGAAAAGGGTGAACATAACACCCATCTTCAAGAAAGGGAAAAAGGATGACCCTGGAAACTATAGACCAGTCAGTCTCACTTCTGTGCCTGGAAAGATCATGGAGCAGATCCTCCTGAAGGCTCTGCAAAAGCAAATGGAAAACCAGGCAGAGGTGACTGGCGGCAATCAGCAATGGCTTCACTAAGGGCAAATCATGCCTGACAAATTTGGTGGCTTTTTATGATGTAGTCACAGCTGCAATGGACAGGGGAAGGGCAACTGACGTCGTCTACCTTGACTTGAGTAAGGCATTCGACTCTGTCCCACATGACATCCTGGTCACCAAACTGGAAAAGCACAAACTGGATGGGTGGAGCACTCACTGGATAAGGAACTGGCTGGATGGTGGCATGCAGAGGGTGGTGATCAATGGCACAATGTCCACCTGGCGACCGGTGACAAGTGGTGTTCCTCAGGGGTCAGTGCTGGGACCAGTGCTCTTTAACATCTTTGTCAGTGATATGGACAGAGGAATTGAGTGCACCCTCAGCAAGTTTGCAGATGACACCAAGCTGTGTGGCACAGCTGACTTGCTGGAGGGCAGGGATGCCATCCAGAGGGACCTGGACAGGCTGGAGAGGTGGGCCCAGGCCAACCTCATGACGTTTAACAAGGCCAAGTGTAAGGTCCTGCACCTGGGTCGGTGCAATCCCAGGCACAGATACAGGCTGGGTGATGAATGGCTGGAGAGCAGCCCTGAGGAGAAGGACCTGGGGGTCTGGGTCGACGAGAAGCTCAACATGAGCCGGCAGTGTGCACATGCAGCCCAGACAGCCAACCGAGTGCTGGGCTGCATCAAGAGAAGTGTGGCCAGCAGGGCAAGGGAGGTGATTCTCCCCCTTTACTCTGCTCTCGTCAGACCCCACCTGGAGTACTGTGTGCAGTTCTGGAGCCCCCAATACAAGAAGGACATGGAACTGCTGGAGCGGGTCCAAAGGAGAGCCACGAAGATGATCAGAGGGCTGGAGCACCTCTGCTATGAGGACAGGCTGAGAGAGTTGGGGCTCTTCAGCCTGGAGAGGAGAAGGCTTCGAGGAGACCTTATAGTGGCCTTCCAGTATTTGAAGGGAGCCTACAGGAAAGCTGGGGAGGGACTATTTACACGGTCTAGTAATGTTAGGACGAGGGGGAATGGGTTTAAGCTGGAAGAGGGGAAATTTAGACTGGATGTTAGGAGGAAGTTCTTTACAGTGAGGGTGGTAAGGCACTGGAATGGGTTGCCCAGGGAGGTTGTGGATGCTTCCTCCCTGGAGGTGTTTAAGGTCAGGCTGGATGAGGCCTTGGGCGAGCTGCTCTAGTGGGAGGTGTCCCTGCCTGTGGCAGGGGGTTGGAGCTGGATGATCCTTGAGGTCCCTTCCAACCTAAACCATTCTATGATTCTATGATTCTATATCACACAAGTTTTGTTTATATGAAAGTTGTGCTAGTTTGAGGCTAGCTGGAATATTTTAGTGAGAGAAATTAGATTATAGGCTGTGAAAAGGAAACAATGGTGATGTCTACTTCACTCACTGGCTTGCTGAGATGTGTAAAAACAAGAACATAAACATAGATAAGACGGTTGTTGTGGGTCTCTGGGAGTCTGTACTTTTTCTCCTAGGGCTGCTTTTATGTAACTAATCCTTCTGCTTTCTAAGCCCCATGGCCAATCATCCAAACTCACCTTGCAGGTAAGGCAAAGTCTGGGACTGCGGGTGGCAGGCCGCCGGGAGAGGCCGAGAATCGCTCGGGGTACTGACGAGGACTCAGTTAGCTGCCAGCAGCCCCACGCTCAGTGCAGTGCAGTACAGCTTTATTCTGGAAGTGCAACAGCTTATACACCCCTTTAGCAGAGGTGTGCACAACTAGCTAAGGTTTACATAAGTGGAAGGTGCAGACTGGTTCAGAGTTATAAACAAGGTATTCATAGGTCAGTCAATCCCCTGGTGTCCACCCCGTGGGACGGCAAGCTCAGCCCCCTGCAGGTGTGCGTGGGGTGCTCATTGTTTACAGCTTACTGTCCTGGGCCCCAGACAGCCCAAGGACAGTTCGCAGCATGAGCTCTGATGTTTACAGCTCATGCCCTGCCTAGGGAGAGTGTTCTCCCACATGGGACAAGGTAGAGGGGTGGAAAGAAGGTGGAAGGATGGTTGGGAGCCCCTCTTGGGGACTCTGGTTTTTGGGAGGGCCGTTGTGTTTCTGTATCATTTTTAACTTGTTTATTTCTGTATATAGCTTTATATATTGTAAATATCTGCTTGTATATTGTGTTAAGCTGTAAATAGAAAGCTTCATTCCTTAATTTCCAGCCAGCCGAGTCTAATCTGGGTGATTCCATAAGAGTGGGAGGGTGGGTAACACCCAAACAGTCACAGAAGTCTAAATTATTGATATAGATACCTTCAAGTTTTACCACTTTCCTGCAAGCTGGGAAATGTTAGGGCTAACAAAGCCACATATTTTTGATTTTCACTGCTATGGAGTGTAAAAGAGTGCTGCATGTTGATTTCATATTCTAACAGCATTGTGCCTGTAATCAAACATAATAAAAGGATATTTATAAGGACAACAATGACCCGTGCAACCCAACTGCTTGTTTGCCAGCACAAAACAGGTTTCAAGAGTATCAGGTAGCAATAGGATTAGGAGGAATGGAAGAAAGCTAGAAATGGGTTGATTCAGACTGCGTGTTAGGAAGAAGTTCTTCACCAGGAGGGTGGTGAGACTCTGGAATGGGTTGCCCAGGGAGGTGGTGAAAGCCCCATCTGTGGAGTTGTTTAAGGCCAGGCTGGATGAGGCTCTAGACAGCCTAATCTAGTGTGAGGCGTCCCTGCCCATGGCAGGGGGGCTGGAACTAGATGATCCTGGTGGTCCCTTCCAACCCTGACTGATTCTATGATTATGAGAGAAGCAATTGTGGCATAGGATTTAGATGCTGCTTCTTTTAAAAAGTCACTACTTTGGAAAATGCAGTCCAGTTCTACCAACTTGCAAGTTTGGAAAAATGCAGAAATTATGTCCTTCATGAAACATTTCATGGGTTACAGAATTAGAAGCAGCTAAACATTTTCCAATTTCAATTCCTCAGCTGCCATCACTCCCTTCCCCACGAGAAGTGGTGTGAAATTCCCTGCTATTAAAACAGTAAGATAATTGATACTTGCAGCAGAATGGAATACATCTGAGAACTATTGCAAGATTTATCGCTGCTTTAATTTCTTCTGCCCAACTCTATGAACAGCAAAACCAAAAACTGCTTCCCATACTAAACTAATAAAACCAACTGCATAGCTGCAGCCTGAAACCCTTTATTCATCTGTGTATGAAGCATGCCCTCAGTACATCCCTGCAAAGGGAAGAACAATCAGTTATCTGTCTTCATCTTGTCTGAAAATGATGACATTTTTCAGTAAGAAAAGGGTCCAAATGGCAGGTGTCAAAGAGCTTTAGCTTCACACGTGGTGCTAGGAGGCAGAAAAAACAACAGCAGCGTGTGGCCGTGTCAGAGCTGCACAGAAGCTGCTGTACAAGTGCATATCTGAAAAGAGCAAACCTCATAGCCTGTTAAATCAATCCAGTGCCAGATGCTGTTATCAGAACAAAACTGGTGCTGTGGATTCATCCCCAGAAGAAATACATGTCCCAGTCCACAGTGAAAAGAGAAAGACCTAGGGTGGCATGTCTCAAGACCGAAGGTGGCAGTCACCTGTGATTGCCCCCACTGCTTTCATTGACAGTTTCAGAAAACAGGTCCTGTCATTGCTCATAAAGCAGCTGGAACTGAAGTTTCTTTCTGCTCCTGCAGAGAGCTTTAAAATCTGAACTCCAGGTCCAAAATATACTCCCAAGTTAACTATCCATCTAAAAAGCAGTTAAGTAGTTTCTTTTTACTTTAAAACTGTAGCACTGCAGGAAATTAAGCAAAATTCAGGTACTGCTGTAATTACTGTTGCAGCAATGCCATGAAGAGAAATCTTGGCAAGATAGATATTACAGAATACAGTATTGCTGTAATATAACAGAGCAAGTGTAAGAAGGAAAAAAAAGTACATTTCATGTGATTACAATATGATAGCATTATCATTAATTCTGCTTAGCATTACTGTAATCAGATGTATTCCAATATGTTTAAGTTACCTATCTCTAGGCAATTAGAAGGGGGGGGGGGAAGTAAATAAGGCTGCAGGATTGACATAGGAACAAACTGTATATACAACATTAAAAAATACAGTGGAACGCTGACAAGCCTTTATCTAACATCTTTTAGCCACTGGGAGGGTGGCAAAGGGAGACAAAGAAACACAACTGGGTTTGGCAGTCACACTTAAAAAAGAGCAGCACCACCAGGCACTATTAAACACTCACAATTCATTTTTTTTAATAGAGACTCTCAAACTGAAATTGCCTAGATGAATACATTAAAAACACAGAATCACAGAATCAAATCAGGTTGGAGGAGACTTCCAAGATGATCCAGTCCAATTTATGACCCAGCCCTATCCAATCAACTAGACCATGGCACTAAGTGCCCCATCCAGTCTTCTCTTGAACACCTCCAGGGACAGTGACTCCACCACCTCCCTGGGCAGCCCATTCCAATGCCAATCACTCTCTCTGCCAACAACTTCCTCCTAATATCCAAGCTACACCTCCCTTGGCACAACTTGAGACTGTGTCTCCTCCTCCTGTTGCTGGTTGCCTGGGAGAAGAGACTGACCCCCATCTGGCTACAGCCTCCCTTCAGGTAGTTGTAGACAGCAGTGAGTTCAAAGACCAGCAAAACCACTCACCCTAAAGAGCTTGGTTAGTAGCCTTATTTTGTTTGCTCCTGCCACCCCCATCACTCCAGTTCTCAAGAGCTTTGTTGAAGCCAGCAAGCCCAACCCAACCCTATGAAACTGGGCAGACCAAGTGAAGCTGCAAGTTCCAAAGCAGAAGACCACCACCAGCACTATCCAGCCAGCAGCTCAGTCTTAGCCCAGCCAAGCAGAAAGCCCTGCAGTGGCAGCACACATGGAAAAGCTATCCAGCTCATCTCCAGCCACTCAAGATCTTGAGAAAGGTAAGACCCATCACAGCTGTTTAAAGAAGCAGCAGAAGCAAAGGGTAAAAACCTTGGAACTCAGTCGTTCATGTTCCCACACAGTGATTCGAGTTGGAGCACTATAAAGTACCAAGAACTAAGGTTTGGGGAATAAAGAAGATATTTTTTTTCTTAATTGCTTCCTATAAAGAAATACCAATTTTTTTCCTAGTACCATCTATATTGGGCACTTCCACCAACAGTCTGTATTTCAGGAAACTGAAGCCTGCCTAAAGACCCTCTCATTTTCAAATTACAACATTTCCCTGTTGCACACAATTGTCCAACCCACAGCAGCCCTTTCCCGTGGGCCACAGGACTTTTAAGACATAGACAATGCATTAAGAAGACTCCACCCCATTCTTCAGCAATTACAGACCTCTTACTGGTTTGTCAGTGAACTACACAGAGCACTGGGACTTAGTCAAATCGAAACTGCATAAAGAAGTGGCACACAAAAACGGTCAGTTTGAAACTGTCCAGCAAGGCTACAAGAACATGCTATTTGCTTGCTGTAATTGCTCTTAGGAATATTTTTTATCTGGTAGAATGAGCAACACAGATGCAGCAACTGTTGGTGCTAAAAAGCAGTTAGTTAAGCCAAACCAAAGGCTGGAGCTTTGAGTCACATTCGCTGTTATGGAGGCTTTGCTCCCAGAGTGGAGCATAACCAGACAAGACCACAACATATGTAGTAAAATGCCTCTTAGAGAAGGGCACCTCCAGCAACTGTCATTTTCTTTAATGCTCACTCTGGGCAGTTGGGAGGCAGCCCAGCCAGAGCTGCCATGTAGCCTCTGCAGCCCTTATTCATGGAAAATTCTGACCTGCAGTTACAGCTCAAGTCAAGCTTTATTCCATTCTCCCCTCGCTTCTTACGACATCTCTGATCTTAGTGCTCAATCTCTCCTTCGCAAGCTAACATCTAGGCTGCATCTGAAGACATCATATTACATTTTTTTAACCTATAGACACTTCTTGGCACAGTTTACCAAACTCTAAAGTATCCAGGTTTTCTGTCACATAGAGAAACTCCTGTGTTGACTCTCCAGCCCAACAACAGTTAGACAAGTATTACATAAAGTAAATCTCATGCAGACTTAACCAAAATTCAGTGGCATTACCTCTGAAAAAATCATGTCTGCAAACTTAATCATACAGGGTTCCTACAATCTTTTAACTCCTTTCATTGCTGTACACTTTCCTTTTCAGTGCACAAAAAAAATAGCTTGCTTTGCCATTTCCTTATACTCTAGTTTGTGACTGTTCAAAACAGGTGGTGATCAAGAAGTGTTCTGTCTGGTCCACCAAGGGAAATGCTTTCCTTCACAGGAAAAAAGCCTGTAAAGATGAGGTCCCAGTTTAGCGCTTCCAGCAAAATCTGCTAACCTCCTGTGAAGGAACTGTAGCACTATGGTACAAAAAGGATTATAGCAGACAGGTCAAAAACCTAAGCAAGAGTAGGTTACTCATTCTTTAGAAAAAGGTAACATTTTCCTGCAACACTTAAATCCCATGAAGTCTGCTTTACCTCAACCAAACCTATTTTAATAGGTCAGTTTCTTTTCTGAAGCACAGATTTAAAGGTAAGAATACACACGCCAATGCCTGGAAAGCAACATAAGCACATCAAGTGTTTTGTTACTAAATTCTGTAGAGTTCTTTCATGTTTTCTCTGGTGCTCCTCATTGTCATGGTTTAAAATACTGATATATGCTGCCACTGAGCACCTACAGTAAACAATGATTATCTGATTTAAATATATCTTCACATGGAAGTCAGCTAAACATCAGGTGTATTGGTGTTTATCGTTCGACCATTTAAAACAGTGGAGGCAGTCTCATTTTGAACTGAAAAAAAACCCAACCAAACCCCAAACCACCACATTCCCATAAACTTGAAAGAGATTCATGGGATTCCATGTTTTTACAAAAAGAAACCAAATTCCTTTAAAAAGATTGCAACCAAAAGGAGGAAAGTGACAAAAATACACGCCTGGATTTAAGTGAAATAAAAGTTTAGTTAGGTAGTGCTATATTTGTTTTCACCCTTCTCTTAAGAGGGAATAATTTGTTCCCTCAGGTTGTGACAGATCCATACTGGAGACTTTCCATGAGTAATATCACTAGAGCTGGCATAAACATATGCTGAAAGACCACTTGATTTAAACCACACTTCTTATGCAGTTACAAACACTTGGGAAAAAAAATTATGCTATCTTTCTGGATTGAAATTTCTTGTGCTGCATTTCTATCCAATTACTTTTTAGACTTGGAAAAGAAAACAACAAACACCTAACCATAAAACCAATTTTTTTTTCAGTCATCCAAAAGTGAAAACATACAATAAGATGGTTCTGTAGTTTTTTAGGATGCACAAAAATGCAGCTAAAGCATTTTATGTCCTACTTTTTTTTACACTATGATTTTTCAGAGGGATTCCCCAGTCATAGTTATGTTACACTATACTTAGATACTCAATCACCTGCAATTGCAGCATGAAAACACCTTACAATAGTGTAAAGGTTCACTAAGACATTTATACAGCTAATTATTCAGGCTGAACTACAAATATTTTGCAGGAAAAAGCCATCTTGGAATGTGCATCTTTTTAAGCAAGTTCATTCTCTTTGTAATCTGCCCACTGTATAATAGTAAAATCTCTTAGAAATATTTGAGGAGTTGTAGGTCACAGTTATACAATTTTAAGCAAAGTTACTATCAGAAGCAAAATTATTAACTCGTCCTTTTTAGATGAACCTATACTGTTTTCTCTTTTAGGTGACAAGTTTGCAGCAGGAAATTCATATTCAAATTTTTCTTAGAAGGAGGGGGAAAAAAAAAAACAAAACTAACATTAATTAAACAAACAAACAAACAAATATCCATCAATAACCAAACTTCCACTCAAGACCTAAGTCCTAGAATGAACTACTGATTCTCTCTTTCCCCATTCAAAGCTATTTTTCCTCTCCTCATGACACAGGCTGGATGGGTGGGCAGAGGCCAATGGGATGAGACTGAACAAGGCCAAGTGCAGGGTTCTACATTTCGGCCACAACAACCTCAAGCAGTGCTACAGGCTGGGGACAGAGTGGTTGGAGAGCAGCCAGGAAGAAAGGGACCTGGGGGTACTGGTAGAGAGTAGCTGAAGATGAGCCAGCAGTGTGCTCACGTGGCCAGGAGAGCCAATGGCAT
>WAAF01015183.1:37469-96703 GCA_013400475.1 Tricholaema leucomelas
GTTAGGAGGAAGTTGTTGGCAGAGAGAGTGATTGGCATTGGAATGGGCTGCCCAGGGAGGTGGTGGAGTCACCGTCCCTGGAGGTGTTCAAGAGAAGACTGGATGAGGCACTTAGTGCCATGGTCTGGTTGACTGGCTAGGGCTGGGTGATAAATTGGACTGGATGATCTCGGAAGTCTCCTCCAACCTGGTTGATTCTGTGTTATTTCAAATGAGAGCAAATTACTCAAAAACTTTACTGTCCATTCTTATCTAGGTAGTGTGAAAGAAATGTATACTGGAACTTAAAAGCCTTCTGGAAAGCATTACACAGAGAGCAGATAATCTAAACCTGCACTGGCAAAACCCAGCAGAAGCTGCATTTACCCTGTCCTGTGGGCAGTGTGGATCTACTCCACATCTGCTCCTCTGGATGCATCATGAGATTATGTCTGCATCGTGCAGGACAAGATAGGAATGAAGATCAAGCATCACAGAATCACAGAATCAACCAGGTTGGAAGAGACCTCCAAGATCATCCAGTCCAACCTAGCACCCAGTCTTAGCCAATCAACTAGACCATGGCACTAAGTGCCTCATCCAGGCTTTTTCTTGGAACAATTCTTTCAGCTTTTGGAAACTGTTGAATTCTAGGAGTCATGGCAATTGAAATGCACCTGTGGAGACTGGCTAGTCAAACACCCTTGGTCAAAGCAGGGTCAATGACAGTAAACTGCTTAGGGCTGCGTCCAGTCAGGTTTCAAATATTTCTCTAAGTGGAAATGACAACTACTACATATTAGCAGGAACACTTGGATCTTCTGTAGCTGAGACCTGAGGTTTTGGTGTTACTGAGTTTCAGACTGTTTTGGAATGGCAATTAAGCAATTTAGTACAATGAGTGTTTCAGGAAAGTGTTTATCTGCCCCAGAACAGCATTTGAGAAAAAAAAGGGAGATGAAAGAAGTCAACACTCTTTGTTTTCAAATAGGGCTACACTGAAAACTTACTAAACAATTTGAGCTCCCTCAAATTCTTTAGGCAAAAAAAGGAAATCCAAAATAGTTCAAAAAATAAATGAAGGGAAATGCATGGCCTGCTGATTCCTGCAGCAACAGAGAAGGCTCGCTTAATTTCAAGCACCTGATGGAAACTGTTAAGAAGATTCTTGTTTTTGATAATGAACAGAAGCAAAAAAGGCAAGAAGGAAGAACCAGGCAACTACAGACCGGTCAGCCCCACCTCCATCCCTGGAATGATGAAGCAGCTCATTCTGGAGGTCATCTCTAACCACGTGGAAGAAAAGAAGGCTATCAGGTGTAGCCAAGATCGATTTACCAAAGGAAGATCTTGCTTGACTAATACAACAGCCTTCTACGAAACCATGACCAAGTGGGTAGATGAAAAGAGAGCTCTGGATGTCATACATCTTGACTTCAGCAAGGCTTTTGACACTGTCTTCCGTAACACCCTTGTAGAAAAGCTCAGGAAATGTGGCACAGACGATTGGTCTGTGAGGTGGATTGGAAACTGGCAACAGAGTTCAGAAGGTTGTGATCAGTGGCACAGAGTCACCTTGGAGGACTGTGGCCAAGTGGTGTTCCCCAAGGATCAGTACTGGGCCCAGTTTTGGTCAGTATCTTTATTAATGACCTGGATGAGGAGCTGAGTATACCCTCAGCAAGTTCACTGACCATACAGAACTGGGCGGGTGGCCGACAGCCTATCAGGCTGTGCTGACATCATTGGCTACTGGAATGGGCTGCCCAGGGAGGTGGTGGAGTCGCCGTCCTGGAGCTGTTCAAGGCAGGATTGGACGTGGCACTTGGTGCCATGGTCTAGCCTTGAGCTCTGTGGTAACAGGTTGGACTTGATGATCTGTGAGGTCTCTTCCAACCTTGGTGATATTGTGAGACTGTAACAAGATCTGGACAGGCTGAGAGCTGGGTGAAGGCACACTCCCTGAAGTTCAATAAGGACAAGTGTAGGGTCCTGCACCTGAGGAAGAATAACAACAGGCAACAGTACAGGTCAGGGGATTGGCCTTCTGGAGAGCAGCTTCATGGAGAAAGCCTTGAAGCCCTGTTGGGCAGCAAGTTCTGCATGGGCCAGCAAAGTGCCCCTGTGGCCAAGAAGGCTAATGGCATTCTGAGGTGCATCAGGAAAAGTGTGTCCAGCAGGTTTAGGGAGGTTCTTCTCCCCCTCTGCTCTGCCCTGGCGAGACCACACCTGAAATACTGTGTCCAATTTTGGGCTCCCCAATTCAAGGGAGACAGAAATCTGTTCAAGAGAGTCCAACAGAGAGCCACAAGGGTGATTGAGGGACTTAAGCATCTCCGTTGTGAAGAGACTGAGAGACGTGGGGCTGCTCAGTCTTGAGAAGACTGAGAGGGGATCTGATTAATGTCTATAAATATCAGTTGGATGGGGTCAATCTCTTTTTGGTGGTGCACAGTAATAACACAAGGAGTAATGGGTGCAAACTTGAACATAGAAGGTTTCACCTCAACATGAGGAGAAACTTCTTTACAGTGAGGGTGACGGAGCACTGGCACAGGCAGCCCAGAGAGGTTGTGGAGTCTCCTTCTCTGAAGACTTTCAAAACCTGCCTGGATGCATTCCTGTTTGGACTGCCCTGCTTTTGGCAGAGGGTTTGGACTCGATTTCTGGAGGGCCCTTCCAACCTCCAACATTCTGTGATTCTGTGAACAGCTTTTACTTTAAAAAAGAACAAAACCAAACAAATGAGAAAATCCACACCCAAACAGCTGCGATTTGGAGATCAGCGCTATAGAAGATGACAATATGCCACTAAAACAGTAATTGTCCAGATAAGAACAAGAGTGTATCTGATAGAGACTCCATGGCAGCACAGCAGCCACAAGCCCAGAGGCACTCTGGCTGATGAAGACAGCTCCTGCAGGGAGTTATGAAGAACATATGCTAGGGTGGGATATGCAGCACCCTTTAATACGGCAGAGCATCTTCTGCCCTCAGGCACCTTCTCAGCTCTGCTGGTTACTGTGGAAGGTGGCAGAGCCAAGCCTCATCCTCAGCCTGCCCCTGGTAGACAAGCCAGCAGTATTGCTGCCATCAGTGTCGATGCAGCCCTGAGCCAATGCAGCATGAAGCTCACATTCGCACACCAGTGTCAAATGTGACAACACACCAAGGGCTGCACAGTACCATTCTGGGCCTTTTACTGGTCAAGCTGTTATAAGGCATTTCTTACATCCACTGCAGAGATAGGGTAACAAGCTCCTCCTCCATCAAAAGAACCAGGCACAAAGATTTCCCTCCCCCCCACCCAGAGAAAGGATAGGCTTCCACATCTAAATATAAATGTTCAGCTCATTCAGAATGAAATTATAGATGTTCTATTAAGGGTCCAATTGCTACTTCCCACACATACACCCTCATTTATGGAACTGTATAAAGCACAATCAGAATTCTGTTCAACTGCTGAAACTTTTTTTTTTTTTTACAAAATATAAACAAATTGTTTTCAATCACTAATACCACAAACTGGCATATTCCATCCTGGATTTAATCAAACCCCGAGATCCAGAACAAACACATTTCACAAATGCCAAATCTTAACTTCCTTTGAAGCTCATAAAGGCTCACAGCATCGTCATTATCACAAGCGCTATGTGACTCGTGCAGTTGAACTGTGGCACAGTAAAACAGAAACCCTAAACTTACATTCCATCATTAAATGCAATGGAAACTCACTTACAAGTGCTTTACAAAGAAGGAGTAACCATGAACGTAAACCCATGCATACTACATTGAAATTTTGACATGAGACCAGGTCTAATCCTTAGAAGTTTCAACTGCAGCCCTGAGGAAAAGGACCTGGGGGTCTGGGTCAAAGAAAAGCTCAACATGAGCCTGCAGTGTGCACATGCAGCCCAGACAGCAACCCTGTGCTGGGCTGCAGCAAGAGCAGTGTGGGCAGCAGGGCAAGGGAGGGGATTCTCCCCCTTTACTCTGCTCTCCTCAGACCCCACCTGCAGTACTGTGTGCAGTTCTGGAGCCCCCAACACAAGAAGGACATGGAACTGCTGGAGCAGGTCCAGAGGAGAGCCACGAAGATGCTCAGAGGGCTGCAGCAGCTCTGCTATGAGGGCAGGCTGAGAGAGTTGGGGCTCTGCAGCCTGGAGAAGAGAAGGCTTTGAGGAGACCTTAGAGTGGCTTTGCAGTATCTGAAGGGAGCCTACAGGAAGGCTGGGGAGGGACTATTTACACGGTCTAGTAATGTTAGGACAAGGGGGAATGGGTTTGAACTGGCAGAGGGGAGATTTAGACTGGATGTTAGGAGAAGTTCTTTACAGTGAGGGTGGTAAGACACTGGCACAGGTTGCCCAGGGAGGTTGTGGATGCTTCCTCCCTGGAGGTGTTTAAAGCCAGACTGGATGAGGCCTTGAGCAGCCTGCTCTAGTGGGAGGTGTCCCTGCCTATGGCAGGGGGTTGGAGCTGGATGATCCTTGAGGTCCCTTCCAACCTAAACCATTCTATGATTCTATGAACTTGTACTAAGTGTCAAATGGTAGTCCAGGTGACCTAGAGACAATTAGATACAGAAAGCATCTCCTCCAAACTTCACTGTATAAGTATAAATTTTACTTTATTGGAACCTATTATTAACCACAAATAAGGTTGGCCTCAAAACACTGGTATTTAAAATCAAGAAAAAATAATCAACTTTGCACCTTCTTTGTTGCATAGTAAAATACAGTCACACAAGTCATTATGATCAATATTTAATCTGCATCTTCACTAATAAAGTCCTGGAAGAAATTCCCTATAAGCCACAAAAAACACAGAGAATCTGCTCTGAATTAGATGACATTAGTTTTACCTTCTCATATAGCACAAGAACAACTCCTTTATTCAAAACGCTGGCTCAGTCTCATTGCTGTCTACAACTACCTGAAGGGAGGTTGTAGCCAGGTGGGGTTGGTCTCTTCTCCCAGGCAACCAGCAACAGGACAAGGGGACACAGTCTCAAGTTGTGCCAGGGGAAGTATAGGCTGGATGTTATGAGGAAGTTGTTGGCAGAGAGAGTGATTGGCATTGGAATGGGCTGCCCAGGGAGGTGGTGGAGTCACCGTCCCTGGAGGTGTTCAGGAAAAGCCTGGATGAGGCACTTAGTGCCATGGTCTGGTTGACTGGCTAGGGCTGGGTGCTAGGTTGGACTGGATGATCTTGGAGGTCTCTTCCAACCTGGTTGATTCTATGATTCTATGATTCAATCAGAAAACATTACTTCTGCTAATGTCAGAAGTCCAGTAACCTACAAGCTACTGTAAATGCATTATCAAAAAGCCAGCAAAGGGAAAATATTGTTTCCCTTAACTTGCTCCACTACTGATGCTCAGCAGCACAGCCTTTCAAGGGAGTGGTCTTCTCCAGAAACATCAGGAGGTCATTAGGCAGTTTCCCTAAGGAGAAAGTAACAAGCAAGGAATCACCAAGAGGCTGTGGACAGACAGGTAAAAGACAGCAGGATGCTGGCAGAGCCCACTGGGGCCTATAGCAGCAGGGGGAAACTACAGGAACAGAGAAAAGAAACAACTTTAAGCATTCCTTTAAGAGTTGTTCTTTTTTTTTTTGAGGCACCTAGTGCCATGGTCTGGTTGACTGGATAGGGCTGGGCGTTAAGTTGGACTGGGTGGTCCTGGAGGTCTCCTCCAACCTGATTGATTCTATGATTCCTTTAAGAGTTGGTCTTTTGCTGTTGTTGCTGATGTTTGCTAAGGAAGCAAGATGCATTAAAAGGATAGTAGATCGTGATTTCAAAACTATTTCTTTTTAAAACACTGAAATTGGCAATGTCTCTTTCTATTTACTCTTACAGCAGAAGATTAGAGCTAACATTTCCTTCAGCAGACAGACAATCCCTGAGAAGTAACACAGCAATATCCAGTTCGATTTACTTTAAAATGACAAAGTAACTTCTAGAAATTAACTTTCACCAAAAAAAGAAAAGGAAAAAAAAATTACAAAGTAACTTTGAGTTGTGATTTTACACTACAAGGAAAAAAATAGACCAGGAACAAGCAATACATGCATCACTGATTTTACTGAAAGCCCACTTCCAAAGTATATTTACAGTACTGCACCGTAACGCTGACAAGAGAATCACTCATGGAGTATGCATGTCTAAACTGTTTCCCTGATACATTTATGTCAAATTCAAATGTCAAAATGTATTTTATACAAATGTTAGGTCTAATCCAACCCAATAAAAGACCTGAACAGGCAGTAGGCATGTTGCCTTAGCTGTCAGGGATGTTTAGCAAAGTATAAAAATGAATTAGGTTTGAGAGAGAAGCTTTATGTGAAAAGTCAATTTAATGCTGGCAATAACTGTATGTAGATGGACATCCTTCCCCCTTCCCCACCCCACCTCCAGCCTTTTTATTTAGCAAGCCCCCACAGAAAACTGAGCTGTCTGAACAGTGTTTGCTGCTGTATATAAAAACCTGATACAATTAGAAACTGTGGTATTACTTGGTGTTGCAATTAGGATTCCAGTAATAATGTTATTTTCATGTGAGTGAACCCAATTTCCTTTCAGGACTGCTGTGTCTTCAAAGGAAAGGAAAAGAACTAATCCACGGAAGTGTGAGATGGACATGATTACACTTACAATCACACATTAAGTCACCAAAGCAATACAACTCTCCCATAACTGAAAATGATCAGGGAAATCAGCACTGCTCTCCTCTCTCTGCCCTTCTCCTTCCACTTGCCTGTTGCCACTGCTAGGATGGCCTGGTACCAAAGGAGGTGCATCGCTTAGCTTGTCTCCTTTTTGATGTCTCCTTTCAGACATAGTCTTTCTTGCCTCCATATCACCCACCACAACAAATGGATCATTCCTCCTTCTCTCCACTTACTCATTGTTGACAAAACTGCTGGGATCCAGTTATAGAAAGAAATTACCCTCAATAGGCACCTTCAGTTACAAACGTCTGACACTGCAGTCACCTAAATCTAATCCCTTTTCAAGCTGAAATAACTTACTCAAAGACCGTTTGAGACACACAGCACGTCTATATTCCCTGCCTCTCATGCCCTGAAAACATCAGAAGTATGCTGTTGTGATTTCTTTCAATGTCATTCACGAAGCTTTTAAGGCTGCCATACACTTTGTTGATAAGAAAAAAATGTAATGTTAAATTGAGTCCAAGCAAGCATAGCCTCCACTTCCAGTATCATACCAAACTACTCCAAGTGAAGGTGGAATATGGACAGTGCTCACTTCTGCTGACAGCCTGAAATCAGGAATAGAAACAACAATTTTATGTCACTGCATAAGGAGAGAGCCCTTGCTTTACTGACAGACACACTGCATTTGCTTTTCAGTCTTAGGAGACTGCCAGGCTTTCAGACACCCACAAGCCATTAACATTTAATTTTCAAATCATTTTGATTATTTTTTTCAATCAAGGTTTGTAAAAGTTGCTCTCCTGGCACTAGAGGAATTTGTTAGCAGCTGTACAAGTAGCAATTTCCTGAGGTTTACTACTCAAAACGGCCCTAGAAGTATTTCCAGCAGGAGACTTCTCCAAACTTTCTATCTGCCCACAAACTGTTATTTTTACCAGATCTTAACAGTAGTGACACATCAAGGAATGAATGTCTTTTCCCCCAGTAACAAGAGCATTTGCACATATGCTCACTCCTTTATTACATACTTCTAATTATTGTCTAGAAATGCATATAACCCACACAGACACTAACAGACCTGTGAGGAAGAATCCCAGGTCAAATCTCTTCTACCTAAAAGCAACTGAAATTGAGGAACACAATGCAGATGATTAGACAGCCTAATGTAATCTAGCCACCTAACCTAAGCTTCAGCTATAAGCAAATGTGACGGCAGAGCAAGTATAAATAAATGTGCCTAACACATCGCATAACAGTAAAGAAAACCTGCTAAGAGCTGAAATGCAGAATAGCAAATGCAGTTTCACAAATGAATAGGTATGAAGCTTGGCAGAACCTCAACTTAAGTAAAAGCATATTACTGGCAACAAATGGAAAAATGCTTACTTCTCCATTAGATTCCTACACAACGTCTACTTGAAGACAAAACACTACCCAAATACACAACCAGGTCAGACTGTTTTAGTAGCTCACAAATCAGAGGATATATTCATACCGTAAGAGGATGGTTCCACTTATTTTCTGACAGGGTTCCACAAGCAATCCCTACTGGAGTTTTTTTAACATAGTAAAGAGCCTAAAGTTCACTTTCACGAGCTTTACTAGTGATAACTTACCAATTGCCACAGCTGGAGAGCAGCCAGGAAGAAAGGGACCTGGGGATAGTGGTGGACAGCAGGCTGAAGATGAGCCAGCAGTGTGCTCAGGTGGCCAAGAGAGCCAATGGCATCCTAGCCTGGATCAGGAACAGTGTGGCCAGTAGGATGAGGGAGGTTATTCTGCCCCTGTACTCAACACTGGTCAGGCCACACCTTAAGTGCTGTGTCCAGTTCTGGGCTCCTCAATTCAAGAGAGATGTTGAGATGCTGGAAGGTGTCCAAAGAAGGGCAACAAGGCTGGTGAGGGGCCTGGAACACAAACCCTGGATAGGGCTGGGTGCTAGGTTGGACTGGATGATCTTGGAGGTCTCTTCCAACCTGGTTGATTCTATTCTATTCTAAATTCATTTAAAATGCACAAATATGCTTTTGCTATCAGCGAAGCATGAAGAGGATCATAGACCAATATCCCAAACGTGGCCTTTATTTCAGAAAGGCAATACTCACACAAATCATAAGTTAACATTTGAATGGTTTTAGTTGACATTCCTTCCTAAGCATCAAAGATGGTTATTACCATGGTAACAAAATACTAGCTTGGAGGCATGCTATTTAATCTCAGGCAATGAGTAAGGGCAGCGTAAAACGCACAGATGTGGGCAGCAAGAACCGCACTGCAAGTTTCTGCACTACGAATGAGGGTGCCAATTTCCTATATAAAACTTGACCTGTTTTAAAATATGATGTTTCTGGGTCTTTGTACCTTTTTTTCCAGGTTCAAACCCAGGGGTTTTCAGCCTGGGGTTCACAGGCTTCTTCCAAGCCACTCAAAGGACACAGAAGAAACCAGCTGACCGCCAGTAGGCTTACAGTCTCTGGAGTGAATTCTACACTGTCAACAGCAGATTTTCAACAGCATGCAAAATGAAAATGCATCAAAGAACTACTGTCATTCAGCTTAGTCACTATCTAACCTCTCTCAGTTTCTATCTGAGCAAGTAACACCCAAATCTGACCACATGCCATTTCCACTATGAGAGAGAAGTGGCCAGGAGGGCAAAGGAGGTGATTCTCCCTCTTTACTCTGCTCTCCTCACACCCCACCTGGAGTACTGTGTGCAGTTCTGGAGCCCCCAGCACAAGAAGGACATGGAACTGCTGGAGCGAGTCCAAAGGAGAGCCACGAAGATGCTCAGAGGGCTGCAGCAGCTCTGCTATGAGGACAGGCTGAGAGAGTTGGGGCTCTGCAGCCTGGAGAAGAGAAGGCTTCCAAGAGACCTTATAGTGGAGACCTTTCCAGTATCTGAAGAGAGCCTACAGGAAGGCTGGGGAGGGACTATTGACAAGGTCTGGTAATGTCAGGACGAGGGGGAATGGGTTTAAACTGGCAGAGGGGAGATTTAGACTGGATGTTAGGAGGAAGTTCTTTACAGTGAGGGTGGTGAGACACTGGCACAGGTTGCCCAGGGAGGTTGTGGATGCTTCCTCCCTGGAGGCATTTAAGGCCAGACTGGATGAGGCCTTGAGCAACCTGCTCTAGTGGGAGGTGTCCCTGCCTATGGCAGGGGGCTGGAACTGGATGATCCTTGAGGTCCCTTCCAACCTAAACCATTCTAAGACCACATAGGCCATTACTTTAAAAGAAAAATTGATAAATATGAGCCAAGTTGTAAACAACTTCACCTTGTCTTATTTTGCCTTGCTTTTTTCATGCTTCACCTTGCTTTGCCTAGGGGATCAGGAAGCCCTGTGGCTTCAAACCAGCTTTGCTGTGTAACAACAAGCTTTGATGCTTCAAGCTTGCCTACCCGGAAACTTTGCTGTGCCCCAGTTTATCAGGGACAGGCACTAAGTGCCTTCATGCTGTAGGCAAGAGTCATTGTTGAAAGCTGCCCAAAACCCACAGCCAGCCTCAGCATGAACTGATAGCAGTAAGCAGCCCCTAGCTGGAGAGCTCACTTTATGGAGTCCTCACGTGCTGAGAGAGAACAGGTTATTGCCATGCAGGAATACACCGTGCTTGCCTGAACACCTGCAAACCTCCGTGCCAAGTCCAGAGCCCTGGACAGGACACCATCACATGAGAAGGGACCAAGAAAAGATCAGAAGCTCCAGCACCCTGTCAGAGTCCTGGAGAAACTCCAACAGCTTCCAATGCGTATCGTACTACCAACAGCGAGCCCTCTAAGTGTTTCAGGTACTGTGTGGGACTATAATGTAGCCCTGAACACCTGGAGATACTATTTTGTGAGTAAATACACTAAAAGCCTCTTTGTAATTAAATTGCTTTGGTTCTTTTTACTCTGTACCTGTAACGGTGCCTTTCTGCTTTAGCAGAGAGGAGCCTCTCGAGTCCACCTAGAGGGCAAGCAGCATATTGCAGCGCAAGAACCTCTTTCCAAAAGCTTACATGTTGGTATTTGCTAGCTTTGCTAAATTGTTTGATACTGCCTTATGCACTCTACATATTCTGTAATCTATTTGCACAACCAAGAAAAAAGACCCTGTGAATAAGTTCAGAAAATAATTTTGGGGTATCAATAAAAATATTTGTACTTATTAATATTTCATATTGCATACTTAATAGTACATTCCTAACAAGCTCACTCCAGCTACACCAAAACAAAGGAAAAAAACCAAGCCAAAATTTAGTATTTGGAAAGGCCTCAGAGATGCAGCTGTTTGAGAGTTTGTGTCCAATATTCAACTCTGAAAAGCAGTAATACATCATAAGGTCACATTTTTCAGCTGAAGTCCAAACCTCAGTTTCAAGCTTGGACAGTACACCATCCATTCATAGTCACAAACAATTACGGGGGGAAGCAGAGAAGAGAGGGCATTGTGCTCTTGATATAATCTGCCGCGTTGAAAAGACAGAACGCACAGCTCAGATGAGCTCTAAGTTGTATAAGCTGTATTGTACTTCAGTTGTATAAGCTGTACTGTACTTCTGAGGCTCTGCCTAGAGGAAGTACCTTGGAAGTGCCCTCTCTTTTATTCCCTGACTGTACACTCATACTTTCTGTACTGCTTCCTTCACTGCTAATCCAGTTCCTGAGGATTCTTGCATTCCTTAACCCTTAGAACTTGGCCACGCATCAGACACCTCGTAACAAAAGACTCCTTACCCTCTCCAGCCAAGAATACAATATGGCACATACACTGCAGAGACCTGCAAGCAAACATTCTAATTAAATCCTTCTTTATTTCTGAGCTTTGGAAGTGGCCTTGAACAAGAGACTGTAGGCCAGAGTAATATTCATTGTCTACATAAAAAAGTTCTTGAGAAAGCAGATTTCATAGGAGACACTGACCAGAGCACAATGTTAAAGACTACTATCACTGAGTGGAACATGCTCCAAAAACTGTGATTCCATTTCAAGTGAGATTTAGGAACAAAACTGCCCCCAGGTGTGGTGGTTTGGGTGTTCCCTGGCCCCCCACACTTTAGAAATCACCCAGACTAGACTCAGCCAGCTCTGGAAATTGAACGAAGCTTATATTTACAGCTGGCACAACATACAAGCAGATATTTACAGTATGTACAGTTATAGACAGAAATAGACAAGGTAAAAGGGAATACAAAACCACAACTCCCTTCCCAGAAACCTGAGTCCCCAGGAGGGGCTCTCAACCACCCCCTCACCTTCCCCCTACCTCTCTCAACCTTACCCCAGTCCCAAGGAAGAATGGAGGCTCGGACATGGGGATTAAGAAGCAAAGGTGAAATCAGCCAAAGCAAATGGAGGGTGAGGTTAGAGAGTGAGATGGAGTTCAGCCAGCAGCCCCAGCTCCCCAGCAGGCGAAGAGCCCAGAGTAAAGCTACTTTAACTATGTTTTCCTTTCCTTTTTTACACATCTCAGCAAGACCATGAGGGAAGTAGACAACACCACTGTTTTCATCTCTCAGCCTATGATCTAGTCCTTCTCACCAAAACGTTCAAGCTAGACTCAAACTAGCACACCAGGGAACCCATTAAGCAGACTCTGTGCAGAAATGGTAGCACCAGTTCAGTGCATACTATCTGCATATCTTAAACTTTTCCAACATGTTCTTTGTGTTTGTAAATATTTTTAGATGGTTCTCTCTCTTCACCTGACTTCTGTTGTACTGCAATACTAGATGTCTTCTAGCTGATTATCTTAAAAGAAAGATGTTTTATTTATTTGAAAATAACAAAGACCAACAAGAAAACAGCCTTACAAATTACTGCTTAATGGGGATGAAAAAAAATTACTCAAAATAGAGAAGTCATTTTGCAAACCTAAATAAAACAAACTGCTCCTCTGTTTTAACAGAGGAAATATTGTGATCGATTTCTCACATTCAGTACTTAATTTGCAAAAGTATCTGAGATCACTACATATCTAACTGAAGAACATGCAAAGTTGCCCTTGAATGTATTGTCACATACATAACAGCTTCTCATCTTAAAGTCTTCCTTAATTGTACAGAAGTGAGTTTTTCTTGTCTGCCTAGTATATTTTTAGGGTCTGAAGAGATTTATACATTCATACAATTATAGAATCAACCAGGTTGGAAGAGACCTCCAAAATCATCCAGTCCAACCTAGCCCTGTCCAATCAACTAGACCATGGCACTAAGTGCCTCATCCAGTCTTCTCTTGAACACCTCCAGGCATGGTGACTTCACCACCTCCCTGGGCAGCCCATTCCAATGACAATCACTCTCTCTGCCAACAACTTCCTCCTAACATCCAGCTTAGACCTCCCCTGGAACAACTTGAGACTGTGTCCCCTTGTTCTATTGCTGGTTGTCTGGGAGAAGAGACCAACCCCCACCTGGCTACAGCCTCCCTTCAGGTAGTTGTAGACAGCAATGAGGTCACCCCTGAGCCTCCTCTTCTTCAGGCTAAACACCTCCAGTTCCCTCAGCCTCTCCTCACCGGGCTGTGCTCCAGGCCCCTCACCAGCCTTGTTGCCCTTCTTTGGACACGTTCCAGCACCTCAACATCTCTCTTGAATTGAGGGGCCCAGAACTGGACACAGTACTCAAGGTGTGGCCTGACCAGTGCTGAGTACAGGGGAAGAATAACCTCCCTCGTCCTACTGGTCACACTGTTCCTGATACAGGCCAGGATGCCATTGGCTCTCTTGGCCACCTGGGCACACTGCTGGCTCATCTTCAGCCTACTCTCTACCAGTAGAATTTTTCCTCAAGATTTAGATTTCTTTTGCTAGTTACATATACTTTCTGAGCCTTGCCTTCACATTGTTAAAAGTCTAGACTTCACATACATCTTACTCTTTTTCAGAACTCAATGGAATTCATAATCTCTTTAATTAGATTTACATACTCCCAGTTAATCCTTGTTCTCATGCTAAAAACTGTCAAGTTATTTCTCTGAAATGGAACCCAAAGCTGGACCCGTTATGTCAAGTGTATCATCTATAAAAGCTTGCTTTAAAAAGTGTTAAACTCATGCTCTGAAAGCCAGAAGTTATGTATTTCACCTGCACCTTCATTGCTTACCAGCTTCCTTTCCTTCCCTCAGCAAAACACTGCCAGAGACTGGTGCCTACAGGAAAATCTTAAAATAAGCAAAGAAAACAACCAACCCTGGAGCAAAGCTTTGTTTTCTTGGGTTGCTTTAACATCTACGACAACTTCTGAATTTCCCCTTTTGACTATAGCATGGTTCAGTGCAACACAGATACCAGGAAAAAAAAATGCATGCTATTTTACATACAGAAACTTATTACAGTTCATGTTGTGGCAAACAATAGACTAATTACTACCTGAAGTTATCAATAAAAGGAGTAGCAGGAAAAAGAAGTTTCTATGCAAAGTGAGACATAAAATTATGTACATATATATAGACAAGAAGATTTTTCATTTGAAGTGTGCATAGCCATGAGTTCTTATTTAGCTGTGGTAAATAATACAGTGAAAAATAGCTTCTAAATAAGGAACAGAAGATGACTTAGCTGGAAATCACTACATAACATAAAATATCTCCATTGACTATGTCCTCTTGACACATATTTTTAACCTGATTGTTTGTCATATTATTTCTTCATTGTTTAGGACTTCTCATGACTTCACTAGAGCTTGAAAGAGATGAAAGCAGAACAAAGGTTCTTCAGTGCACATTTCAGACACTTGCATTGTTTCCACTGAGTATGTATTCCTTTTGCCAAAACATTCCAAACTACTCTCTGCCTTCTGTATCAGACATCTAATGACCTAAGGTGTGTAGGTGTGCACACATAAATGCGACACCAATAGAGTTTTATGGCTTAGCACACAAAAATAACAGCATCAAGAAAACATACTCAAAAAAAATAGGAATAAAGTTTCCCATATCCCCACTCCCCTTTGTACTCTAAACAGTCTTGAAACAACTACATTAATGCAGCAAGCAATAGCTTGTAAAACGATGCAAACCAGCCGAAACATTTGACAGACAGTGTTAAATACCAGAGGATTCATATCAACCACTTCATTTGAAAAGGTGCTTTGATGTTGGCTATCTTTCATGTACCTCTTTCATGGCACATTAATAAGGAAAACTGAGATGGGGTAAATTAAGTCCCAAGGTCGTATCTAGAGTTACAGCACTGTGGGTACCTGATGAAATACGGATTAATGCTACATAAGCTCTGAACAAATAAAACCACTTCTGTTAACCACTCAAACAAGTTTTACAAGTAGTTCTGAACTTTATTCGGCAACTAGACTTCAGACATCTTAATCCCCCCACACTGCTTTTAAACCTAATTATCATAATGTGAACCCAAATGTTAGCTCCCTTTCAAACTGTGAATGCTATGAAGCAGAAAAGTAATGGAAATTAATCTAGTGTAACATTAGAAATGTAGAGGCATGGAACTTGAAAGTGGCATTGGTTAAAGCTGAAGCGAGTATAATGTAGATATTCAACAACACAAACCCCACATTTGAATTGAAAAGGATATTTAAAACATGTGCCGACACCTGTAAAATACAACCGGACCTAAAATCCTGTTGAGCAAACATTTCCAAATCAATTTCTTGTCACCAAAGCCCAACTTCAAAAGGTGAAAACAGTCTTATTCGACCTTAGCAGAACATCTCTAAGTTTTATAAAGCAGACAATTTAAACATTAAAGAAAATCCAACAAAAACTTTACAGAACACTACAGACTTCCCCTATTTGTCCCAGTATAGACATGTTTGAACTTAAATAGCAGTAAATTATTAATCATACTGCTTATAAAGCCTCAAGAGCAAGACAAGATCTTGCTTAAAGTGAAAAAGTCTTTGCAGGACATTTAAAATTAACTATAACAGAAAATAAGTACTGTGCTAGTTTGAGCCTAGCTGGAACGTTTTGGTGAGAAGAACTAGATTACAGGCTGTGTAGTGCTTTGGGTGTTCCTTGCCCCCCCACACTTTGGAAATCACCCAGACTAGACTCAGCCAGCTCTGGAAATTGAATGAAGCTTATATTTACAGCTGGCACAATATACAAGCAGATATTTACAGTATATACAGTTATAGACAGAAATAGACAAGGAAAAAGGGAATACAGAAACACAGCAGCCCTCCCAGAAACCTGAGTCCCCAGGAGGGGCTCCCAACTGCCCCTTCACCTTCCCCCTACCCCTCTCAACCTTACCCCAAGTCCCAGGGAAGAATAGAGGTTTGGCCAGGGGGTTAGGAAGCAAAGTGGATTAGTCCAAAACGGAGGGTGAGGTTAGAGAGTAAGATGCAGCTCAGCCAGCAGCCCAAGTGAGAGCCTCCTTTATCTATGTTTTGCTTTTATTCTTATACATCTCAGCAAGCCTATGAGGGAAGTAGACATCATCACTGTTTTCCTTCCACAGCCTACAATCTAGTTCTTATCACCAAAATATTCTAGCTAGCTTCAAACTAGCACAGGCTGTGAAAGGAAAACAAGGCTGATGTCTACTTCACTCATAGGCTTGCTGAGAGGTACAAAAACAAAAATCCAAACATAGATAAAGGAGTCTCTCACTTCTGCTGCTGGGGAGCTCCGAGCTGCATCTCTCTAACCTCACCCTCCATTTCTTTAAATAATCCACTTTGCTTCCTAACCCCCTGGCCAAACCTCCATTCTTCCTTTGGACTGGGGTAAGGTTGAGAGGGGTAGGGGGATGGTGAAGGGGCGGTTGGGAGCCCCTCCTGGGGACTCAGGTTTCTAGGAGGGCTGTTGTGTTTCTGTACACAGCCTTTTACCTTGTCTATTTCTGTCTATAACTGTATATACTGTAACTATCTGCTTATATATTGTGCTAAGCTGTAAATATAAGCTTCATTCATACTCCCAGAGCCAGCTGAGTCTAGTCTGGGTGATTTCCAAAGTGTGAGGGGGTAGGGAACACCCAAACCATCACAAATACCAAACCACCTATAAAAACAAGAAAAATGCACACTTGCCTGGCTTCATACTTTATTGCTTGTTGAAAACTATTAACAATTCATGATACCTAAACTTCCTTTTAAATACGAGCAGAGATGCCTTATTCTGAGCGTGAACTAACACAGCAAGCACATAAGTCAGTGGAATGTTTGTATTGTGACAATGAAACTGCTGAGGCTGAAGGAAAAGTTGTGACCATTTTCCAGGTAAGACTGAGCTGTTTGTGCCCTAGCATAGTTCTTTCAAACAGCTTTCATTCCCAACACGTATATAACTGACAGCAATCAAAGAAAAACAGTTGCAGTGAGAGAACTACGGAATGAGATTCCTGGAATATTTTGTTAAAAGATTTTCAGTTAATCCAAAAAAAAGGCCAGAAAAATCCCAAAAGTTCGTCATCTGCCATGTCAATGCTGAACATTTACATTTCTGGTCCTGTTAAAACAAATACACTTGTCTAAACCAGACCATCTGTTTTGGTTATAATACAATGTATCTTTGGCAAGAACTCACAATAGAAGTAACATAAATAATCAAGAATATTTATTGAACCTTGTAACAACAACTGATTTGTAACCAAAAAAACTCAAAGACTAGATATGACTGTCTCTGGGCT
Organism: Tricholaema leucomelas; assembly: GCA_013400475.1. Taxonomy (NCBI): domain Eukaryota; kingdom Metazoa; phylum Chordata; class Aves; order Piciformes; family Lybiidae; genus Tricholaema lacrymosa; species Tricholaema leucomelas. Next base: position 54,731 of record WAAF01015183.1, read on the forward strand.
CCAGTCCAGTCCTAATCTAAGTCAATAAACATAGCTCTAAAAGGGAAACTACATTTAAAAAGAAAAAGTGAAAACAAAGAGAAAGTCCTGCAGTTATTTAGGTTGGATGTAGGTAGTATTTGAAAGTATGCTGGTTAAAAAAAGTGAAAAATATTTGCTTTAAATCAAAAAACTGTCAAATTGAGTAGAGAGAGGTTTTAAAGCCACATGAAAAATCATACCATATGCTTTATTCCCTACTACTGTCTTCACTGATTTGTGTTCTCTTTGGAAAACATCAGTAAACTAACTAGTTTGCATGTGCCATTGCTGATGATTCGTTACTTTTTTTCCTTTTCACAGTATCACAGTCTCACAGTATCACCAAGGTTGGAAGAGACCTCACAGATCATCAAGTCCAACCTGTTACCACAGAGCTCAAGGCTAGACCATGGCACCAAGTGCCACGTCCAATCCTGCCTTGAACAGCTCCAGGGACGGCGACTCCACCACCTCCCTGGGCAGCCCATTCCAGTAGCCAATGACTCTCTCAGGGAAGAACTTTCTCCTCACCTCAAGCCTAAGTTTCCCCTGGCACAGCTTGAGGCTGTGTCCTCTTGTTCTGGTGCTGGCTGCCTGAGAGAAGAGAGCAACCTCCTCCTGGCTACAACCCCCCCTCAGGTAGTTGTAGACAGCAATAAGGTCTGCCCTGAGCCTCCTCTTCTCCAGGCTAAACAATCCCAGCTCCCTCAGCCTCTCCTCGTAGGGCTGTGCTCGAGGCCTCTCCCCAGCCTCGTTGCCCTTCTCTGGACACGTTCAAGCATCTCAATGTCCCTCTTAAACTGGGGGGCCCAGAACTGGACACAGTACTCAAGGTGTGGTCTAACCAGTGCAGAGTACAGGGGCAGAATGACCTCCCTGCTCCTGCTGGCCACACCATTCCTGATGCAGGCCAGGATGCCATTGGCTCTCTTGGCCACCTGGGCACACTGCTGGCTCATGTTCAGGCGGGTATCAATCAGCACCCCCAGATCCCTCTCTGTCTGGCTGCTCTCAGCCACTCCAACCCCAGCCTGTGTCTCTGCATGGGGTTGTTGTGGCCAAAGTGCAGCCCCTGGCACTTGGAGCCATTGAATGCCATCCCCTTGGACTCTGCCCATCTGTCCAGGCGGTCAAGGTCCCGCTGCAGAGCCCTTCTGCCCTCCAGCCCAGCCACATCAGCCCCCAGCTTGGTGTCATCTGCAAACTTGCTGCTGACTGACTCAATGCCCTCATCCAGATCATCAATGAAGATGTTAAAGAGGATGGGGCCCAGCACTGACCCTTGAGGGACACCACTAGTGACAGCTGCCAGCTGGATGTGGCACCATTCACCACCACACTCTGGGCTCGTCCCTCCAGCCAGTTCCTAACCCAGCACATATATTTATTAGCACTAGAAAAAGACAATGCAGCAACAAGCAAAACATTGTAATGTTCGTGGGTTTTTTTTTGAAGAAAAAGTGAAATGCAAAAAAAAATTTTGGATTGCTTTAGATACTGAAACAAGTTGAAACATTTTAATGTGAGAATCAGCTCACTGGATTCCTGTATAATTAAAAACAAAAAGGTTAAATCCATTTCTGCAGCCTCTATTACAAGAGGGATAAGGATGTGCTGGAACATTTCCAGAGAAGGGTCACAAGGATGATCAGAGGGCTGGAGCATCTCTATTATGAGGAGAGACTGAGGGAGTTTGGGCTGTTCAGTCTGGAGAGGAGAAGGCTCCAAGATGACCTTGTTGTGGCCTTTCAGTATCTTAAGGAGGCCTAGAAGAAAGCTGGGCAGAGACTTTTTAAGATGTCAGGTAGAGACAGGATTAGAGGGAATGGAACAAAGCCAGAAATGGGTAGATTCAGTCTGGATGTTAGGAAGAAGTTATTCAGCATGAGGGTGGCGAGACCCTGGAACTGATTGCCCAGGGAGGTGGTGAAAGCCCCATGCCTGGAGGTGCTTAAGGCCAAGCTGGATGAGGCTCTAGACAGCCTAATCTAGTGTGAGGTGTCCCTGCCCATGGCAGGAGGGTTGGAACTAGATGATCCTTGTGGTCCCTTCCAACTCTGATTGATTCTAAGGTGACTAGCACTTACATACTCAGGTAACAACCAGTTTCAGTGCAGTATTTTATGGAATTCTTCATATGCAACTCTACAAAGAGGTGATTTAAAAGCAACTGCTTTTGCTTCTAGCTAAGAGTGATGAGAACATTTATAGAGAAGGTCTTTCCAATAGTGAATTTTGCAAGAGAGCTATTCCATCTGCAGTCTTAGGACACTAGTAGAGTCTCTTCCAACCCTGACTGATTCTATGATTCTCATTTAAGTCCATAGTTTAGTGCTTGCTAGACTCAGCTACTGAAGCCAAGTAATAGCTTCATTCACAATTCTGAAGTTATTATACTGGATTTTAGTGCTAAAAAGACTATTTGAGCATGTATTTCACATACCTACAATCACTTCAGTGCTCAGCTGGTTATTATCACTAACCTTCCTTAAGAGTCCCTCCTTAACCTGTCCAGATTATTTGCACTTGCATCAAATGCACATGCCTTCGTTCTAAAATTATGCTCTATTTGTCTCATTTCCCTGGAAACAGATGATCCAAATTCCATATGATGAGCTAGACATAAAAGTATGACCAGAACTTTGGTTTTGTGTAATAATTTCTAATCCTATTCTCCATCTCTAACAAAAAATTCAAGTAGTATCATATCACAGACTTTATTTGCCAAGGAAGTTGAAGTCTGTAGTACTTCTTGATTAGTCACCTGTCTGAAGATGTTTGGGATTTTGGTTTTAAAGCACTGTAAAACAATCCAGACTCATCTGCCAAGTCACTTTACATTTGGACTCCTTTAAGGAAAAAGACTAAGTGCAAATACAACTCACGATTCTCTGAAACTTGCACAAAGCAATGAACTGAGCTGTTTTGCTCAGCAATGACTTCCAACTTTGTGCAGCTCACTGCATCACTGCTTGAGAACTGGTGTCTTGTCAGGTGCATGACTCATTATGTATAGTTTAAATACTTGAAGATGTTTATTTTCATCTCATTTTTTTTGTCTCATTAGGGGATATAGAATCACAGAATCAGTCAGGGTTGGAAGGGACCACAAGGATCATCTAGTTCCAACCCTCCTGCCATGGGCAGGGACACCTCACACTAGATCAGGCTGACTAGAGCCTCATCCAGCTTGGCCTTAAACACCTCCAGGCATGGGGCTTTCACCACCTCCCTGGGCAACCAGTTTCAGGGTCTCACCACCCTCATGGTGAAGAGCTTCCTTCTTTTTTTCCTCCCCACAGTTCAAACAGTGATTTGTAGATCCATTTTTTTGTTATGACTGCAGCATGCAGAAACAGATCCTTAAAAAGTATCTGTTCCAGTGTTATTTAAATGGCTTCCTAAGAGATTTTAACTGGAATACAGTTTATAAAGATCATTTGATCTAAAAGCAAACCATAAGTTTTGACAGAACTGATTATTGACCTGCACTCAGCCTACATATAAACAAAGTTCCCATCTTTTTCTTACCGTAAGAAAGTAACATTACCAAGGGAAGACTTTGTGCATGCAAACAGGGGAGTTTTTGTGACATGAGAGTGCAACTGGGAGACATTTTTCATTTAAAAACAAGAGAAACAGCAGGACACATTCTCCCAAGCTACCTTTCATGGTTCCTTCCCCCTCAAGAGGTATAGCAGTTCTCACCATGTATGTCTACTACGTCACCTGTTGCTCACATAGCATCTCTACTAACTCCTCCTCATTTAGCAAGTAGCATATTTTTTTAACTCACACTGACATGAATTCCAGACATTTTTATGGAGTATCAGGAGTAAGCATGTTGGGACTTATCATTTTCTGTTACTAAGAAATACCAAGAAGATTAAAGAGAAAGTTTTCTGAAGCCAGAAAGCAAACAGAGTACCTATCTTGCAGGATTCAGCTGTGTTATGGAGACCCAAATAGGCTTATACATGTTCTGCCTTGCCTGGACATGTTTAGAATAAAATCAACCAGGTTGGAAGAGACCTCCAAGATCATCCAGTCCAACCTAGTACCCAGCCCTAGCCAGTCAACCAGACCATGGCACTAAGTGCCTCATCCAGGCTTTTCCTGAGCACCCCCAGGGACGGTGACTCCACCACCTCCCTGGGCAGCCCATTCCAATGCCAATCACTCTCTCTGTGAAAAACTTCCTCCTAACATCCAGCCTATACTTCCCCTGGCACAACTTGAGGCTGTGTCCCCTTGTTCTGTTGCTGCTTGCCTGGCAGAAGAGACCAACCCCCACCTAGCTACAGCCTCCCTTCAGGTAGTTGTAGACAGCAATGAGGTCCCCCCTGAGCCTTGTAGTCTACCTGCCATAGCAGCGGTAAACACGTGAACGGACAAAAGGGGCACAATAGACCTGGCACCATAAAGCCTGGCCTGCCCAGGGCCCAGCTTGTGTAATGTAGCTGTATAAGCCCACATGCCCAGCTCATGGCCCACCGGGTACAAGGCCTGTGCCCTTCCCACATTTGGGGGAACCAGACCTGTGGACCTGCCTAATTTGGTATGTTTTGGCCGACTGCCAAAAGCCAATTGGATGATATCGCGGCCAAAGGACCATGAATCTCGGCCCACAGCTGATAAATAGGGCAATCCAGGTAAACAGGATGCTCACCTCTCACCGCTCCCTGCCTGCCTGCTGCCCGGGGGCTACTACCTTTGTTGTCACTTCAGCTGCTTCTTTGTTCCACCACACTTCGCATCGACCCAGCGGACGATCCAACTACGCGTTCCTGTCCGGCCGCCGCTCCAGCCTGCCCTGCCATCCTGAGGGCTGCCTCCTTGCTGTACACAGCACTCAATCGGACTGCTCCAGCCCGCAAACCTGGAACCCTGCTTTGCCCAGGTGGCTGCTGACCACTCAATGTCCTTCTGAGAGCCACAGAAGACCTCTCTCATGTCTGTGGGCCTTCTCAAACAGCATGCTCAATCTGGACTGAACCAGCAGCAAAGCCCCATGGCATCATTACCACAGGAAGTCCACCACCTGACTTTCACTAGATATATTTTCCTGCTTATGCTTTTAGAATAGAATAGAACAGAATCAACCAGGTTGGAAGAGACCTCCAAGATCATCCAGTCCAACCTAGCACCCAGCCCTAGCCAGTCAACCAGACCATGGCACTAAGTGCCTCATCCAGGCTTTTCCTGAACACCCCCAGGGATGGCGACTCCACCACCTCCCTGGGCAGCCCATTCCAATGCCAATCACTCTCTCTGTGAAAAACTTCCTCCTAACATCCAGCCTATACTTCCCTCGGCACAACTTGAGACTGTGTCCCCACAGTTTTGGAGTGCAAATATTGAGACTTTTGACCAGTGAGTACCTGAACTCTCTTTATTCAAGTTGGTAAAAGTTTATGCCTGACCTTTCAGTGGCAGTTTGTGCCGCAAGGCTCTCTAGTTATAAACATCCCTAAAGATTTCTCCTAAATCATTTAATTTGGTTGTATATGGACATTCTGCAAAAGAGTTTTACCAACCTCATCATAGGATTTGTGTGGGTTACTTGTAAACAGGTTTGGGGAAATTTTCTCTGTTGATATTAGTAAATTATTTAATAACTTCTACATCAGCCTTACTGCACTTCACCCCAAACCCAGATTCAAACCTCTCCTGAACAAGCTGCGAGATGGCTCAGAAAACCCAGCACTTAATAACAGAATAGAATCAACCAGGTTGGAAGAGACCTCCAAGATCATCCAGTCCAACCTAGCACCCAGCCCTAGCCAGTCAACCAGACCATGGCACTAAGTGCCTCATCCAGTCTATTCTTGAACACCCCCAGGGACAGTGACTCCACCACCTCCCTGGGCAGCCCATTCCAATGCCAATCACTCTCTCTGCCAACAACTTCCTCCTCACATCCAGCCTATAAATCAGTAGAAAAGGACAACATGGGAACTCCTATCTTCAAAAAAAAAAAAAATCAGTCAAGATTGTAAAAAATTGACAGTTCAGCTACAAGCCCATCTTATCTGTAAATCCACGTACACAAACACATCAGAGAGATGGAGAGTGAGGTTAGAGAGAAAAATGCAGCTCAAAGCTCAGGCAAAGAGCAACTCTCTTATGTTTGGATTCTCACTCTTATACATCTCAGCAAGCCTATGAATGAAGTAGACATCACCATAGTTTTGCCTTTCACAGCCTTTAAGCTAGTTCTTCTCACCAAAACATTCTAGCTAGCTTCAAACTAGCACACTCTCCCTTCAGAAATAACCAGATCAACTCACATAGATCTCATGTGATAAATCTGGAGATCTGAGGTGAGATGTCAAAAAGACAACAAGGAGGTTAGAGGAAAAGGGGGTTAGGTGGATTAGAAAGTTAAGGCAGAGGCAGCCACAGAGACCAGACAGCCAGAAAGAAGGCACAGCCAGAAGTGAAAGCTGAGCAGTGTGCAAGAAGAGTGGCTCATCTATATTTTGACTCGTTGCATTTCTCAGCAGAAGAATTGGTGATATAGGGTGCATGTTGTTTTCCTTCTTCTCACAGCTAAGGTTTTAATTTCTCTCAGTAAAATATTCCAATTAGTCTCAAACCAGCACAGAAGGAATAATAAATTTGTTAAACATCTCTGTAAGATAACTTCCTAATCTAGGGAAAAAAGGCTCCAGGAAATCTGCATTGTAGTTTGAACAGAGGGAAAAAAAAGGTAACTTTTTTTAAGAAACAAACAAATAAGTTAATAGGTTTTAAAAGTTCTATATGGAAAAAAGAAAGCAACATAGTCCAGTTTCCATCCAAACAACACCAAAAAGTTTTGTCTACATTCAGCAAACTAATGGATAAAATCTGAAGTTTAAAGAGAAATACCTTCACTACTTTCTGCTAGGTGTTAACAAAATAGTATTTCCAGCCCATTTATTATCCATAGGATTACCTTACCAAGCATTCCATACTATAGTGAGAGGACACAAGCTTTATCATTTGCATTTAAACCTTGTTAATTGAGAAAGAAACACACAATGAGAAACACAGGTCCATGGCTGTTTGAGCTGCTACTCTCGCACACTTTGTTACGATGACAATAGCAACAGAGCGAATCTTGGAACGAGAAAATTAAATGCTTCAGTGGCTCTTTCTTACTGACTCAGAACTGCTTTCATGCTCCAAAGAGCTACAGCCATTTTCTTTGGCTAGAATGATGAGTCTAGTTTGACTCTAAAAAAACAAAGAAACCCTTGAAAATAAGTACAGTGTTAAGCTGAAACATGCTGAACAGACGAGTGAGTATCACAGCAAGCAAAAGTGATCTTACCAGTAAACAACATCCAGCGGTGCAAAGTATTTCTTCATAATTAAGTCAGCGAAGTAAGCTTCTGTTTCTCTGCAGGCTGTGCCATTGCCAATCACAACAGTGCTACAGCTTTACATGGGGTAAACAGATGAGCAATTTTTTGTTATTCTTTTAGACACATATAAGCATTCAATACACCAAAATGACTAATCCATCTTACTTCATACAACACAAGGCTCAGATGTTCCCAGCACTATCACATTGTCATTAACAGGTTTTTAAATGTGACAGTTCAAGAGACAGGTTGAAATTCTCACTTAACTGAAGTGAACAACAGTACTATCTGCAAAACCCCCTATAAAACAATACTTCATACTCATAAAATAAATGTAATATTATTTACAGTCCTCAAATCCTTTCAGTTTATATTTCCCTCATCTGTTAGAAGTCATGAAAAAGGACAGAAGCCCAAGCGATCAGAATCTTAATTCCTTAATGGAAACATCAGTTTGCAACAGCTTGCAAGGTCATTGCCGTTGACTGCCCCCACCAAAGCCAGTCAGCTTTCAAATCACCTTGTTTAAAGCCAATCTGCTTAAAGACAAACTGGATAGTATGCTGTGGAAGTTCAACAGTTGACTCAGGGAACCAGATGTCTGTCCACAGGGGATCCCAAAACAGTTGGATATAATAACCCTTTAATCATGCTGCCCCTATTTTCAAGATATAGGATCTGGAGAGATCTACCTGAGCAGTATTTCTTTCACTTAATAAAACTCTTCCAAAGACTACATGTGGTTTTTGGAACAGGGAAAGATTGATTAGTGGGTTGGGGGTGGGGAAGAGAAAGTCAGGTAAGAAAAGTGAGGCTAAACTTATTCCTTGGCTTAATATTACTTTCTATTCCTGAAAATAAATGGATTGACAGAACTTTATGAGGATACATTCCCCTAAGCATGCAGCTTTAGTGATAGCCGTGGCTTGATTTCATATTTATCTAACATGAGCAGACTGAAAGAAAAATAAGCTCTAAACTACATACAAAGATTAATTTCAGTTAAATAGAATAGAATAGAATCAACCAGCTTGGAAGAGACCTCCAAGATCATCCAGTCCAACCCAGCACCCAGCCCTAGCCAGTCAACCAGACCATGGCACTAAGTGCCTCATCCAGGCTTTTCTTGAACACCTCCAGGGACGGCGACTCCACCACCTCCCTGGGCAGCCCATTCCAATGCCAATCACTCTCTCTGCCAACAACTTCCTCCTAACATCCAGCCTAGACCTCCCCTGGCACAACTTGAGGCTGTGTCCCCTTGTTCTATTGCTGGTTGTCTGGAGAAGAGACCAATCCCCACCTGGCTACAACCTCCCTTCAGGTAGTTGTAGACAGCAGTGAGGTCCCCCCTGAGCCTCCTCTTCTCCAAGCTAAACAACCATAGCTCCCTCAGCCTCTCCTCATAGGGTTTGTGTTCCAGGCCCCTCACCAGCCTTGTTGCCCTTCTCTGGACCATTACAGAACTTATTTCACTCAAAAGCAAGCATTTTTATCATAAAGATTTTCACTACATTTGGTAAGAAAGAATAATAAATGGAAGTTTCTTTAGCATACTTGTACTGTAGCAGAAGCTTCTTTATCTTCTCAGCTTCACGAAATCCTTGACCAGAATGCAAGTAAACAACGTCGGTATGGAGGATCTGACCTGAAACAACGCAAGTTTAAGTCATTTAATAAACGCACAAACCCCAAATCCATATTCTGTGAAGTCAGTTTAGTGATTCAGAAAGAAAGCCTATGAAGCAGACATCTCCTTTTGATAGTTGTATTCAGTTAGAAGATACATATAGTGAGCAGAGGACTAAAACACTTTGGCTGCCAAAGCAAAATGAGCTGATACATTTTCTAGTTCCTTGGAGACGTATGCATGTAACAAATAACAAGGACCTAGTCATATCGGGCACATAAAAGTGTCTGATATTACCAAAACCACCAATTCACTGCAAAAGATTAATGCTCTGGTCTTGTACATTTTACAGATCCAGTAACAGGAGATGAAAATTTGGAATTCAGTCTCAGGACCTGCAGTCCAGGAGAACTCCAATGCTAGCTCTTGCCACCATCTCATCTGTCACATTTGGACATAACTGTATTACTCAGCACTGACATGATATGGGGCAATGCACGCTAGTAACCATTTATCTTACTTTTATTGCCATTTTAACGTGTCAAGAACACATCTTTCCTTACACCCCGACCAGATGTGTTCTCCAGACAAAAAGTGGCAACAAAATAAAAGGAAAAGAAACCATTTTACCACAGGCCTAAAGAGTAATGCATGCCCAGATCAGAGAGATGAACTGGACAGGCTCTGTTCTACAACTGCCAAAAAAGTAAACTAAAAAGTTGTGTAAACACAATGTTTCTGACTTCTCACATTAACACATAAACTACTAAACAAAAGGGGCTGATCAAGCCTCCAGATGTCCAAGATATAATTACCCAGGAGAAAAAGTGAGGTTACAGAAAGCATTTAAATCCAATTTCTGTGCTCAACAATAAAGATGCCAGGTGTTCTCTTTGTTGACTACTGAGAGGCACAATTATTTGAACCTGTATTCAAGAAGGCAGAAGGATTTTAAATCCTATTTTATTTAACACCAGAGGAGACACTGGAACCCAGGTGCCAGAAACTTAACCTTAAGCCTGAAGATAGGAATTTGCATGACAGGATACATGGAAAACACTAACAGCCTAAGGAAAAAAAATCAATTTGATACAGAAATAGACTTTGAAACTATCTTTTCCACTAAATGAAGACACATTTTTTTCAGTCCTCTCAAACATATCCAGAATTGGAACTTACTGGTTGGTGAAATAATTGCCAGCTTGCAACCATGTTTGTAGCCAGGATCTACTCCCATCAAAGTACGTCCCCTCACAGGACTGGTCAGAAGCAACTGACGGAGATTTCTCCCAAACATCATCACAGACTCCTTCTCTGCATCAGATGTCAACTTTGATCTTAAAAGGATAAAAGAAAAAACAAACAAACAAATAAAAAAACCCCACAACAAATAAAAATAAATGAACCAAACATTCTCCTCTTCACCAGCTTTAAAATGCACTTTCGAACTATTCATAGAATCATAGAATGGTTTAGGTTGGAAGGGACCTCAAGGATCATCCAGCTCCAACCCCCTGCCATAGGCAGGGACATCTCCCACTTGGGAGGATGGACTTGATGATCTGTGAGGTCTCTTCCAACCCTGATGATACTGTGAGACTGTGGTTGAGGCCCCGTTCCTGGAGACATTCAAGATTAGACTTTATGTGGCTCTGGGCAGCCTGATCTAGTTGGAGGTGTTCCTGCTGACTGCAGAGAAGCTGGACAAGATGACCTCTGAGGTGAGTAGTTTTCAAGAGAAAGGAAGTGAATTAGTGCATTTTGATGACTACTTCAAGCAAAAACATCTACTGCAGAGTGTTATGAGAAACGAAGCCATCTCAAACAGTGAAGGTATACAAGATGTATGGGGTCTTATTTGTCAGATATGGCCAGTATGACAGTGATTGACAAGGACAAGTATTTTTGTCATGCTACAGCATCTTGTAGAAAAAAAAGCTACATTGAAAAAGTAATGAGGACACAAATATCCATCATCATCACCTAAGTTTTGCCCCCTCCCCACCAGGTACTCTGTCATTTTCAGCTACATTACACTGTCAATAATTACAATAACTACTAACAACTTCCTCAGTCCTGTCTCATCCTGCAGTGGTCCAGAAAAAGAGCTGGTAATTCTCTCATTTGTAAAGCAGAGATAGGTCTAGACTCTGTTTGCACTTTATTGATTAAACTTTTTCTTAGGAAGCATGAAACAGCAAAAGGTTCCCTTATATCCTTGTGCTTTTTTTGTATGCCTCAGATGAGATTGAAGTGAGGTGGTGAACAGTGTACCTGCGTTCCAAGACTCCTTAGTAATTCAGATGTGCCCTCTGCATCAAGGAGCAGATACTCTGTATGTTGTCACCACTGAAAACAAGAACATGGGAACTGCTTCACTAGTTCAGGTATGTGGGCCCTCTATTGCAGTATCTTGTCTCCAAATGTGGCTATAAGCAGCTGCCTAGAGATCTTATACAACAACAGCACTGGAATACCTCTTCCATACATGTGCCCAGGGGGCCAATGATGTCCTGGCCTGCATCAGGAATGGTGTGGCCAGCAGGAGCAGGGAGGTCATTCTGCCTCTGTACTCTGCACTGGTTAGACCACACCTTGAGTTCTGTGTCCAGTTCTGGGCCCCCCAGTTTAAGAGGGACATTGAGATGCTTGAACGTGTCCAGAGAAGGGCAACGAGGCTGGGGAGAGGCCTCGAGCACAGCCCTACAAGGAGAGGCTGAGGGAGCTGGGATTGTTTAGCCTGGAGAAGAGGAGGCTCAGGGCAGACCTTATTGCTGTCTACAACTACCTGAGGGGTGGCTGTAGCCAGGGGGAGGTTGCTCTCTTCTCTCAGGTGGCCAGCACCAGAACGAGAGGACACAGCCTCAAGCTGCACCAGGGGAAATTTAGGCTTGAGGTGAGGAGAAAGTTCCTCCCTGAGAGAGTCATTGGCTACTGGAATGGGCTGCCCAGGGAGGTGGTGGAGTCGCCGTCCCTGGAGCTGTTCAAGGCAGGATTGGACGTGGCACTTGGTGCCATGGTCTAGCCTTGAGCTCTGTGGTAACAGCTTGGACTTGATAATCTATGAGGTCTCTTCCAACCTTGGTAATACTGTGAGACTGTGATAATCTTATCTTATTGTAGTCCCCCAACTACTTCCAGCTCAGAGTAATTCCTGAGCTTGACATGATTTGTCTCCAGTAACCCATAGCAGATCTCTTGTTCAACTATCCAGTCTCATATTGAACTCATGCATATTTCTTGCAACCACAGTCAACTGGCATTGAGTTCTGCAGGTTCATCAAAAACTGTGTAAAAAGATGCCATTTTTTTGTCAGAAGCTGATTATATAAAATCCTTTATATTTTTATGCTCTATGTCTTAGAACAGAACAAGAAGTTATCCCCAGAAATCCCACCTTCACTCTTTACACACCATTCACTTCTAATTCCTCTTTTTTCCAAGCTGAAATGTCTGTGTGAAGGATTTATTAGATTATGACATTATTTCATACCTACTTCTCCTTCACTGGGACTTTTCCAGCTGTAATGAATCACTTTACTACTCCCCCCCTCACCCATCCTTGTAGTATTTCAAATATGGGCCAACTAAGTCAATGATTGCTTCATCTTTAATCTTTATCTTCTGAGCACTTCATATTTACGTTGAACTACCTTCCACAGTACCAAAGCACCTTTCCTGCATGTCAGGATAGATCAGAGTTCATACTACTCTGTATAAAATTATAGTCCTTTCTCTTGCAAGCATCACTTTATAAACTCATCTCCATCATTTTTCAGGTGCCGTTTCATTTCTTCATTCAGTCTTACAGAACCCTTCTCCCACTTGTACAACAAAATCAGTCTGGACCACAAAAGAAGCATCTTTCAGGAAGAGCCCAGGATAGTACAATTTCTTGACACTTGTGATAGACCAAAGAAAACAAAGCAAACACCTAAGCCTCACAGCTCTATAGAATCAGTCAGAGTTGGAAGAGACCACAAGGATCACCTAGTTCCAGTCCCCCTTCCTATGGCAAGAAGAGCCCAGGATAGTACAATTTGTTGACACTTGTGATAGACCAAAGAAAACAAAGCAAACACCTAAGCCTCACAGCTCTATAGAATCAGTCAGAGTTGGAAGAGACCACAAGGATCACCTAGTTCCAGCCCCCCTTCCTATGGCAGGAGGTTTGGAACTAGATGGAACTATATGGATCCACTCAAGGTCCAGCTTTCTGCCAGAGAGATATGGGGTCCCTATCACCCACAAGGTCAAGTCCTTCCACACTGTAAACTCGCATCAGGCCACTTGTGAAGGGAGATCTGTGCAGGAATTCCAAGTGCCCACAAGCACATGTTGTTAGTTACGTGCACCTTATGGAAATCACATTTGAAATGGACAGTAAACTTTTATAGTAACAGGAAATGTTACTGAAAGCACCAGGTGCTTAGGGGGCACATAACATATGTCCTTCCTATCACATAATATCTCGCATTTTTTAATTTCAAATAGAGACCTCTCTCTGTGTCACTCACTCAACACTTTTATCAATGCCATGATCTACTGGCCCAGTTACTGGCCCTTAATTTCAAATTTGGGACAGCCATTTTACCCTTGAACAAGTATCAGGCTGCCTCAAACAAGTGATTATCTTTCTCCTTCTCAGCACACTACTGGCTTCATCCAAATGGCAAGGTGCCTGGCTTCATGGTTTTCCAATTTGTGACAATTCTCATTAATATGGCACAGATAGAAAGCAGGGAAGGATAGCAGCTCTACTCCCTAAAGACAAGAGTTATTCTGTAACAAAACCCAACCAAACAAAACCCTTCAGTTGTTGAACTTCAAGAAAAAGCACCAACAAAGTCAGGATTTCAAGCCCCTGCTTTGAACTCTACGAAGCACTTGGACTGTACATCACTAACAGGTAGGTTGGAATAAAAGCAAATAACCTAAATCATGACCTACGAAGCTTCTATACAGAAGCTTTTATACAGGCTGGGTGGTGAATGGCTGAGAGCAGCCCTGAGGAGAAGGACCTGGGGGTCTGGGTCGACGAGAAGCTCAACATGAGCCTGCAGTGTGCACATGCAGCCCAGACAGCAACCCTGTGCTGGGCTGCAGCAAGAGCAGTGTGGGCAGCAGGGCAAGGGAGGGGATTCTCCCCCTTTACTCTGCTCTCCTCAGACCCCACCTGGAGTACTGTGTGCAGTTCTGGAGCCCCCAGCACAAGAAGGACATGGAACTGCTGGAGCCAGTCCAGAGGAGAGCCACGAAGATGCTCAGAGGGCTGCAGCAGCTCTGCTATGAGGACAGGCTGAGAGAGTTGGGGCTCTGCAGCCTGGAGAAGAGAAGGCTTCGAGGAGACCTTAGAGTGGCTTTCCAGTATCTGAAGGGAGCCTACAGGAAGGCTGGGGAGGGACCATTTACACGGTCTAGTAATGTCAGGATGAGGGGGAATGGGTTTAAACTGGCAGAGGGGAGATTTAGACTGGATGTTAGGAGGAAGTTCTTACAGTGAGGGTGGTAAGACACTGGCACAGGTTGCCCAGGGAGGTTGTGGATGCTTCCTCCCTGGAGGTGTTTAAGGCCAGGCTGGATGAGGCCTTGAGCAGCCTGCTCTAGTGGGAGGTGTCCCTGCCTATGGCAGGGGGTTGGAGCTGGATGATCCTTGAGGTCCCTTCCAACCTAAACCATTCTGTGATTCTATGATTCTATATTCCATGTTATAAGAGTCAGTTTTTCAATTGGTATTTAAAACTCCCCACTTCCATATACAGTCTGAGAGGCAATCCTTTCTGTGGAAAAATTTCTGCAAACTAGCTTCAGGTGCGAAACAAGATACACAGAGAAATGTTTGTGTCCCTGAAGACAGAGGAGACAAAGCACTCACTTCACCAAAGCATGGAAAATTATGAAAGGATTATCCATTACAAAGGTATGTCCATGCCACATCACTTGCAGCAAATCCTCATGGAATCATTCCATGCAGTACTGCAACAAAATAAAATGTATTTCAAAGAGCCAAAAGCAACACTGGACATTATTATACCAGAGACAAGAAATTATGGTATCTTACAGAGTGAAAGAAAGGAAATTAAACAAATAAAGTAACTGGCTGGCTGGCAAGTTTCATTCTTCTGATTACTAGAAACATCAGAAATTCCAATATACTTCTGGAAACTTTCTGTTCCAGCATTTAATGATAATAAAAAGAAAATAAAAAAATAGAGCAGTAGGGGGTGGTTTGGAAATATTAATGCTAAAAGGAGGTACTGAATACTTTAACAGCCCTTTGCAAGAGTCCTAAAAACCAGCTTTTGGTGTGGGCGGAGAGAGAGTTACAGGAGGATAAGGGTTAAAGTGGTCATGGACCAGGAACACTACTGGCAAGTGCTCTGCATTCCTCCCTGCAGGAGATGTTTCAGCTTTTCCAAACCAGAGACCATCAATCAAGCAAAATTATCACAGAATGAAACATAAGCAGACATTCACCTTTGTGTTCTTTGCATTTATGACTTGTGAACTACATCTAGGAAATAGCAGGGAAGGAAGCTGAGGATTTTTTTGAGAGAATGGAAAACCTTCAGCAACCTGCTGCCACAGCAGCCCTCAGAGTTACACACAACATACTGGCTACAGCAGTCCTGTGGCAGGAGCCACAAAGTGTGTTAATTTGAGGCTAGCTAGAATGCTTTGGTGAGAAGAACTAGATCACAGGCTCTGAAAGAGAAACAAGGGTGATGTCTACTGACATCTACTTTGCTGAGAGGTATAAGAACAAGAACCCAAACATAGATAAGGCACCACTTCTTCTGCCTGGGACCTCTGAGCTGCAATTTTTTTCCTCTCTAGCCTCTCTGCCGTCTGTCTGATTAATCCACTTTCCTTCCTAGCCCCCTGGCCAAACCTCCGTTCCTCCTTGGCACTGGGGTAAAGTCGAGAGGGGTGGGAGAAGGTGGAAGGCAGTTGGGAGCCCCTCCTGGGGACTCAGGTTTCTGGGAGGGCTGTTGTGTTTCTGTATTACCTTTTACCTTGTCTATTTCTGTCTATAACTGTATAGACTGTAACTATCTGCTTGTATATTGAGCTAAGCTGTAAATATAAGCTTCATTCAAAGTTTCCAGAGCTGGCTGAGTCTAGTCTGGGTGATTTCCAAAGTGTGTGGGTGGGTGGGGAACAGACAAACCACTACACAAAGCAAAAACATAACAGAAGAGCTTGAAGAACCTTTATGTCATCTTGCTTATTTGTGATAAAACAAAAGCCCATTTAAAAAATACTTTTTCTTTATTTTGAAGGAGTTTTGGCTGTAGGGCAGGCTGGGAATGACAACTTTCTCATTCATACGACATAAGCCAGCAGTTGGCCTCACTGTCATTGCGATGTTCACAATTTTGACCGACAGACCTCTGAAGTAGCTACCTGTACTGGGGTCACACAAGAAATAAGGGAACTCAGCACTTCCAAATAATTTGTGAAATTCCCAGTAGAAAAAAAAAAAAAAACAACCAAAAAAACAAAACAGGCTCACTAATAAAAACAAGGAGTCCTACCTGCAAAATAATAAGCAAACACAACACACTGCAGTGAAGACATCCAAAACCGTGTGCTGGGCTGCAGCAAGAGCAGTGTGGGCAGCAGGGCAAGGGAGGGGATTCTCCCCCTTTACTCTGCTCTCCTCAGACCCCACCTGGAGTACTGTGTGCAGTTCTGGAGCCCCCAGCACAAGAAGGACATGGAACTGCTGGAGCGGGTCCAGAGGAGAGCCACGAAGATGCTCAGAAGGCTGCAGCAGCTNCCATTAGAAATATTTACTGTTCAAAACTTTAGTTGACAGTCCTTTCCAGAGAGGAAGAACACAAAATGCCACAGGCTTCAATGCCACAGGCATCAGAAGAGATGGGAAGATGCCCGATGCAAGCCAATCCAATCATTTTATTGTATCCCAAACATGTGTCTCTGTACCTTTCATCAGAAGGTTACACATTGCATTAAACTGCAGTTGGTTACATGTACTTGTGTTAGAAATTGCATACTAATTGGTGTAGACATTCATCATATTCTCTCACCAACACATACACTGTGTCTGAGCAATCTAAGTCAGCAGAGATAGGTGAAACCACAGGCTCCAGCCTTACATTTGTTTCTATTTGTTACACCATTCTCTAAGGTCATTCCAACCTTCTATTTTACCTCAACTCCTGCACTCTCACCTGCCCATGGCTTATGTTCCAGTGTACCATAAGACAATTCTGTAGAATCACTACATTTAATATTAGTATTCCCAACAACAAAACACCCAGACAGTGATGTTTTGTGCCAGGAAAACAATTCAAGTTTGAACAGAAACATAACTGCACCTGCAGGCAGGTACAGAAGTTTTAGGTACTGAATAATCCACAGATGTCATTTTGATACAAGTGAAAATACCACACACAAAATCACACAATGACAGGGGTTGGAAGGGACCCCCAGAGATCATTTAGTCCAATCGCCCTCCCAGAGCAGCTTTACCCAGATCAGGTTCCACAGGAATACATCCAGGAAGGTTTTAGAAATCTCCAGAGAAAGAGACTCCACCACCTTGTCTCAGTTCTAATTTAACTTTCCCAGAGACTCAAATATAGTCGATAGAATCAATAACAAATGCCCTTTCCTCTTCTTTCCCAAAAGAAAAGGAATTAGACGGAGGGAGAGGAAAGGTAAGCACACCCAAACAAATCATCTCACTGTGATGTGGAAGTTAAAAGAAGAACAGTTTAACAGTAAATATAAGGTATATGAGGTAGGGAAGTTACAAAGGTATAAGGAAGGGAAAACAAGATACAAAACATGTAAATATACAACCAGATTTGATAGCGATGAGTTTTGTCCATCTCATAGGTGATGGCCACGGGGTGAAACAAAGAGCAGCAGGAAACAGGATGGTGGTTGACTGCTGGCAAGCAGGAGAGGCAGGGAGAGAGAGAGCAAACAAGAAATCCCCCTGCTTTTATGGATCTTAGACAGGAAGGAGGAGTGGGCTAACCACCATCACCTGGGAGTGTTCAGACTCACCCCTGGGGAGGGGTCAAGACCACCTGGGGTCAGGGTCAAGATCACTCCCCCAGGAGGAGGGGGAGTACACATTCTGTACACATCTCTCTGGGCAGCCTAGTCCAGGGCTCTATCACCCTTAAAGAATTTTTTCCTTAAGTCCAAGCACAACCTCTTGTGTCCTGGTCTGTACCTGTTGCTCCTTATCCTAGCAGTGGCCACCACTTCATAGTGTTCAGCCATTTAAACATTTACAATCCAACAAGGTCTCTGATGAACTCCATCTGAACTAACCCAAAGCAGTTATTAAAATGTTATGTATCATAAAGCCTTGCCAGAATCAAACACATTTTTAATGTTTTGGGGAGCTTCTCTTAGATACAAGAGAAGAATGACTGCATCACAGAATCACAGAATGCCAGGGTCTGGAATGGACCTCAAAAGCTCATCCACTCCAAACTCCCTGCCAGAGCAGGATCACCTAGACCAGATCACACAGGAATGTGTCCAGGTGGGCTTTGAATATCTCCAGAGAGGGAGACTCCAAAACCCCCCCGGGCAGCCTGTTCCAGTGCTCTGTCACCCTCACAGGGGAAAAAATTCCTCCTCCTGTTGAAATGAAACTTTCTATGCCTCAGCTTCCACTCATTGCCCCTTGTCCTGTCACTGGGCATCACCAGCAGAGCCTGGCTCCAGCCTCCTGGCACTCACCCTGCACATATTTATAAACACTGATGAGGTCACCTCTCAGTCTCCTCCAAGCAGCACAGCCCCAACTTCCTCAGGCTCTCCTTCTAAGAGAGATGTTCCATTCCCTTCATCATCTTTGTGGCTCTGCACTGGACTCTCTTAAGCAGGTCTACGTCCCTCTTGAACTGAGGGGCCCAGAACTGAACACAGTACTTCAGATGCAGCCTCACCAGGGCAGAGTAGAGGGGCAGGAGAACCTCTCTCAACCTACTAGCCACAGACCTTCTACTACACCCCAGAATGGCATTGGCCCTCCTGGCCACAAGAGCACATTGCTGCCTCATAGTCAACCTCCCATTAACTATGACCCCCAAATCTTTTTCCCCTTGACTGCCTTCCAGCAGGGTCAGTCCTCAACCTATACTGATCCCTGGGGCTGTTCTTTCCCAGGTGCAAGACTCTACACTTGCCCTTGTTGAATTTCATTCAGTTTCTCCCTGCCCAGCCCTCCAGCCTGTCCAAGTCTGGCTGAATGGTGTGCAGCAGCCATTCCACCCAGTTTGGTGTCATCAGCAAACTTGCTGACAGTGCACTCTGTGCCCTCATCCAGGTCACAGATGAATATATTGAACAGGACAGGTCCCAGTACTGACCCCTGTGGGACCCATACTGGTAGCCACAGAAAATAACACTTTTAGAATGCAGCCTTTTAATCACATGAAATAATTTCAATTAATGTGGTAGACTCCTACACTATCCCATGGAAATGCCCAATTTGATGTTACTTTGACACTAGATTTTAAATTTCCTTTAAATTTAGCATATTACAGGTCTTAAAAGTGTCATTGATTACATCAGTGCAACAGCCATTACCAGAGTCATCACCGCACTCAACAAGATGCCATCAGACTAACACCATGATCAAGTCATTTACCATGAAGTGCAGATAACAAATACGAGGGACACTTCCAACAAGAACAATTACTCTGATGGTTTATTTCAGACAGGTAAGAGAGGAGTCAGAACAATGCCTACTGGTGTGACACGAAGAGATGCTGGGAAAATTCAGTTTCATAATGGTTTGTGATAATATATTCACAAGTATAAAGATAAAACTGTTACAGCAATACAGGTCTAAACTCTACCTCCTGAGATGAATGTACAAGCAACACATAGGAAACCACATAAAATCTCCACAGAAAGAGACATTTCTCTACTGCAACCTAAACTGGATAGAGGTCTCAAATTAGAATAGAATAGAATCAACCAGGTTGGAAGAGACCTTCAAGATCATCCAGTCCAACCTAGCATCCAGCCCTAGCCAGTCAACTAGACCATGGCACTAAGTGCCTCATCCAGGCTTTTCTTGAACACCACGGTGACTCCACCACCTCCCTGGGCAGCCCATTCCAATGCCAATCACTCTCTCTGTGAAGAACTTCCTCCTAACATCCAGCCTAGACTTCCCCTGGCACAACTTGAGGCTGTGTCCCCTTGTTCTATTGCTGGTTGCCTGGGAGAAGAGTCCAACCCCCACCTGGCTCCAACCTCCCTTCAGCTAGTTGTAGACCTACACAGAACCTGTAGACCTTCTACAGAACCAAGACCACACAAAGTTCATTTCTTCACTAAGCACAAAGGATTAAAAAACTGCTGATATTTCCAAACAGATAAAGTATATTCTAATAAAAAGTTGAGGAGAGAATTGTTAAGAAACCAGTAGTATGAAAACACATACTCTTTCTGGGCTTACCTGAATTCTCTACAGAGGAGAGGATATATAAGGCGTTTATATGCATCCTCTACTGAATTCTGAAGTATCCTCATTAATTCTGGCTTTAAAAATTGTTTTGGTCTCCATCTGAAACAGAAAAACACATTTTACAAATGTAGGCAAAAAAATAATATGGGAATTTTAAAGGAAAAAATACTTCTATGTTGAATGGAATGTCCTATACGCTGCAGGACTGCTGCAATCATTAGATAAATCATAGCTTCGGCTACAAAAGGAATCAGAAGTTGCCCATGGTTCTGCTAGAAGACAAAGGGCAAGGCCTATCTGTGGGAAGATTTCTAGCTAACAGGACATGAGTTGGTAAGCAATAAGCAAACCTGTTGTGCTAGTTTGAGCCTAGCTAGAATGTTTTGGTGAGAAGGACTGGATCACAGGCTGTAAAATGAAAACAATGGTGAGGTCTACTTCCCTCATAGTCTTGCTGAGATGTGTAAAGAAGGAAAGGAAAACATAGATAAACTAACTCGGCACTTCACTTTGCTCTGGTCGCTTCACCTGCTGGGGAGCTGGGGCTGCTGGTTGAACTCCATCTTGCTTTCTAACCTCACCCTCCATTTGCTTTGGCTGATTCACCTTTGCTTCTTAATCCTCTTGGCCGAACCTCCATTCTTCCTTGGGACTGGGGTAAGGTTGAGAGGGGTAGGGGGAAGGTGAGGGGTGGTTGAGAGCCCCTCCTGGGGACTCANAGGGGGGAACACCCAAACCACCACACCTGTGCTGTGAAGTGTCCTTGAGTCCATCTCGGACTCGGGAAACCAGGCGGTGGGTGGCACCCCCCACACGCAGCTGCAGGAGGCAGAGTCTGCCAGCTGCAGGGGACAGACTTTACAGATTGTTGATATAGATTGACCTATCTGTGTCACACACATAACCTTGAGCCAAGCTGTACTTTCCACATGTACCAATCTCAAACTAAGTCAGTTATGCACACCTCTTCCAAGTAGCCACTGTATTGCCTCAATAAAGTGTACTGTACTACAGGCACCTAACTCATATTGAGTCGTCTCGTCAGTACCCCGATCCCGCCTCCGCTGGCTTCCCGCGCCCACACCTAGCTTTTCTTTTGGATTTTTTTGGTTAAGTAACAGAACACAATCAATTTTATGTTTTCAAGAAAGAATAATTTAAAAACCCTCTACTTTGACAAGTTCATGCTTACCATAACCGAATGAAGAACTTGGTTCCATACTACCATTAGGGTTGCATTATTTTCTACTCTTTCATGTATTGAAGAAAAGAAAAAGAGACTAAAGATCCTTTGTGAGTCTCGTTGCAGAGCTACTGATGTAAGGCAATTGTGACCAAGTTTAAGAATTACTGTCAATTAATGAAACTTAATTCAAATTTCATTTGGAATTACTTGAGAAACTCTATTCAAACCCAAAATCTGTGAGTCCTTAAACAACAAAGAATAACCAAGCTGCAAATGATTTTTCTTTTACCTGTTGCTGCTGTATTTAAAGTGCAAATAACAGAATTATAGAACAGCTTAGGTTGGAAGAGACCTTAGAGATCATCTACTCCAACCTCCCTGCCATATAGGCAGGGATGCCTCTCAACTACACTCAGTTGCTCAAGGTCTTATCCAACCTGGCCTTGAATACCCCACACCCAGAGAAGAGGCATCCACAACCTCCCTGCACAGCCTATTCCAGAGTCCCATCAGCCTTGTACTGAAGAACTTCTTCCTAAGATGCAGTCTAAACTTGTTCTCCCCTTCTCCCACCACTAGATGCCCTTATGAAAAATCCCTCTCCAATCTTCCTGTAGGATCCCTTCAGGGTAGTGGAAGGCAGCTAGGAAGGTCCTGATGGAGTGTTCTTTTCTCTAGACTGAACAACCTTGGCCTACTGCCAGCACTGCACCCCAGAGTAACAATTTAAGCACCAATATGGTTATATCATTGTTCTCCAAATAATCCCCTTATTGCAGTGATACAGTGACTTATATGCCAACTTGGAAGAGGCATGCACAGCTAGCTTACTTAAGATTGGTACATGTGGAAGGCACACACAGGCTTAAGGCTGTGTGTGAGGTGCAGATAGGTTAAACTTACATAAACAACCTGTAGGGTCAGCCTCCTGCGGCCAGCAGACCCTGCCTCCTGCAGCTGCGTGTGGGGGGTTTGCTTCACTGCCTTAGTTCCTGCCTCCAGGATGGGCTCAAGGACACTCTGCAGCACAAGCTGCTGATGTTTATCAATTCATGTCCTCTGTTAGCAAGAATTCCATCTGCAGCCTATCCTCATAGCAGAGGTGCTACAGCCCTTGGATCATCTTTGTGGCCCTTCTCTGGACTCCAACAGCTCTACTGTCCTTCTTACGATGGGGACACCAGAACTGGACACAGTATTTGAGGTGGGGTCTCACAAGAGCAGAATCACCTCTCTTGACCAGCTGGCCACACTCCTCTTGATGCAGCCCAGCATACAATTCACCTTCTGGGCACACTGGTGGCTACTTTCCATCCACTCTGCACCCAGCCTGTATTTGTGCCTGGGATTGGCCAGATCCAGATGCAGGACCCTGCACTTTAGGACTATTAATATTTTCTATTACAGTCTATCTATTTTCTTTCTTTTTAAAATACTAGTAACATTCAGAGATTTCTTCATTCAAGAAAGAAATGTCATGCCTGTGTCCCTAACAACAAAGTCAGATGCACACACATCTGGGTAAGTTTTGTCTGTTGATTTTTAGTTCAAAAAAAATCCAACCTGATAGAATTTTTGCTATTTGATAATGTATCCAGGTGCAGGCTCAGACTGAAAGAGGACTGAATTTTACTTCTGACTTTGTTTACTTGCACTGACTCAGAAATACAAAGAATCCTAAATTGCTCCAACACAGACAGCTTTTTAGTTGTTTAAGGGGATCTACAATTTCCTGAAACAGCTTTTCTGCATGTCTGCACATATAAGAGTTGAGAAATGTGTGATCAAGTTGACACTGCACGAACACAGACAGCACAGAATTAAGCTCACCACTTAGTTTCACAACATTCAGAGTTGTGTGCTTGCACACACGAACTTGTCACTCTGCTAACACTTTTGCAAAGAGTTCTAATATACTAATTTGCAACTGGAGACTCTTTTCAGACCTATATAAAAGTGGCAAAGGCTTTGAAGTCCCCTCTTACTGCCATCCAGTTCTACAAACATGACCTTGTTACAGGTGGCAAATGGGATTACACTTCTCTAGAAAGTATCCTCAGCATAAAGAAGAGAAAGAAGAGACTTTGGAAACGCAGCAGCTGTTTCCCTCTCTCTTCCATCCATCAAAGCTTGTTAACAAATCTTTCCTCTGTAAACGGGTTATGGCAACAGATAACTTTACTACCTGCCTACATAAAAGGAAAAATTTAGGTAACATTCTATTAAAAATTGATGCAAACACAGAACTATCCAAAAAGTACGATCATAGCAAACATTGCATTTTATTCATTCTTATGCTTCGTGAGAAAGAAAATCCCACTTTGCTGCAAAAAAAAAAGAGCAAAAGTATCACAGTCTCACAGTATCACCAAGGTTGGAAGAGACCTCATACATCATCAAGTCCAAGCTGTTACCACAGAGCTCAAGGCTAGACCATGGCACCAAGTGCCACGTCCAATCCTGCCTTGAACAGCTCCAGGGACGGCGACTCCACCACCTCCCTGGGCAGCCCATTCCAGTAGCCAATGACTCTCTCAGTGAAGAACTTTCTCCTCACCTCAAGCCTAAATTTCCCCTGGCGCAGCTTGAGGCTGTGTCCTCTTGTTCTGGTGCTGGCTGCCTGAGAGAAGAGAGCAACCTCCTCCTGGCTACAACCACCCCTCAGGTAGTTGTAGACAGCAATAAGGTCTCCCCTGAGCCTCCTCTTCTCCAGGCTAAACAATCCCAGCTCCCTCAGCCTCTCCTCGTAGGGCTGTGCTCGAGGCCTCTCCCCAGCCTCGTTGCCCTTCTCTGGACACGTTCAAGCATCTCAATGTCCCTCTTAAACTGGGGGGCCCAGAACTGGACACAGTACTCAAGGTGTGGTCTAACCAGTGCAGAGTACAGGGGCAGAATGACCTCCCTGCTCCTGCTGGCCACACCATTCCTGATGCAGGCCAGGATGCCACTGGCTCTCTTGGCCACCTGGGCACACTGCTGGCTCATGTTCTGGCTCATGTTCTGGCTCATGTTCAGCATGTGTGTATACTTTTAAAGATCATCACAGCCTAGTTAAGCTTTCCTCTAAGAAAAGATTTTTCTTGATTATTTAAGAGCTGACTTTCGAAGCCCTTTAAATGAAGTCCTATTTAGAACCACTCCATATAAATAATATCATCTTATTTCTGCTGATCGTCCCCCCACGTGTGTGTGCCCACAACAGGGACATCCATAGATCAAGTCCAATGCCCCTGCCAGAGCAGGACCACAATCTAGTGCAGGTCACACAGGAACACAACCAGACAGGTCTTGAAGGCCTCTTGAGAAGGAGAATCAACATCCTCTCTGGGCAGCCTGTTCCAGTGCTCTGTGACTCTGAAAGTAATGAAGTTCTTCCTTATGTTGAAGTGGAACTTGCTGTGCTGTAGTTTATATCCATTTTCCCATGTCCTATGGCAAAGTGCAACTGAGAAGAGCCTGTCCCCTCCCTCGTGACACCCAGCCCTCACATACTTATAAACACTGATTAGATCCCCTCTAAGTCTTCTCTACACCAGACCAAAGAGACCCAGGTCTCTCAGTCTCTCCTCACAGAGCAGTGCTCCAGACCCTTAATCATCTTTCTAGCCCTCCACTGGACTCTTTCAAGTAGAGCCCTGTCCCTCTTGAACTGGGGAGCCCAAAACTGAACATAATATTCCAGGCAAAGTCTCAACAGGGCAGAGTAGAAGGGGAGGAGAACCTCCCTCAATCTGCTGGGGGGAAGAGGTGTGTTTTCAGTTGTTTAAGGGGATCTGCAATCTCCTGAAACAGTTTTTAACTCTATCCATTTGGTTACAGCATCATAGAATGCTATCAGGTTAGTCAAGCATGATTTCCCCTTGGTAAATCCATGCTGACTACTCTTGATAATCTTCTCTTCCATGTGCCTAGAGACGACCTCCAGAATGAGCTGCTCCATCCTTTTTCCCAGGATGGAGGTGAGGCTGACTGCTCTATAGTTACCTGGAGCTTCTTGCTTTTCGTTTTTGAAGCCTGCAGTGCTGTTGCCTCTCCTCCAGTCCTCAGGCACTTCTGTTTGCCATGACTTTGCAAAAACAATGGAGAGTGGCAGAGTGATAACATCAGGCAGTTCCCTCAGCACTCTTGGGTGCAGCTCATCAGGGACCATGGACAAGCTATGTAACTGATCCCTAACCCAGTCTTCATTGACTAGTGGAGAGTCCCTCCTCCAGGTTTCCTCTCCTTCATCCAGAGGCTGGAGCTCATAGAGGAGTTCAGTCTCAGGAGTAAAGACTGAAGCAAAGATGTTTAGCAACTCTGCCTTCTCTGCATCCTCAGCTCTCAGGGCTGCCTCCTCATTCAGCAGTGGGCCCACACTTCCCCTGTTCTTCCTTTTACTACTGATGGATTTGAAGAAGCCTTTCTTGTTCACTTTTACTTCCTTTGCCAGATTTATTTCCAAGTGGGCTTTGGCCTTCCTTGTTCCCTCCTACATGTCCTGACACCTTCTCTATAGCTCTCCCAAGTGACAAGCCCCTTCCTCCATGAATTGTGAGCTTCTTTCTTCCATGAGATTACCTTCCCAAGCTCCTTGCTCATCCATGCAGGTCTCCTAGTACATCTACCTGGTTTGTTTTTTTACTCAAGGGAACACACCTATCTTGGTCTTGGAGGAAGTGGCATTTAAAAACTGGACAACTTTCTTGGACTCCTTTACCCTCTAGAGCCTTGGCCCATGGGATTCCTGCAAGTGTATCTCTGAAGAGTACAAAGTTAGCCCTGAAAAAGTCCAGCATTTTAATCCTATTTACTGCCCTGCTTCTACCCTGTATAATACGAAACTCCACCATGTCACAATTACTGTGACCAAGGCTGTTCCCAACCTTCATGTCCCAACCAGTCGTCCTTTATTAGTTAACACAAGGTCCAGCAGTACACCTCTCTTTGCTGGTTGCTCCACTATCTACATCAGGAAGTCAGAATTGCTACACTGCAAGAGCTTTTTGGACTGGTTGTGTCTGGCTGTGTGGGGTTGCCAGCAAATACCAGGGTGACTGAAGTCACCTGTGAGTACCAAGGAGTGTGTGCTAGAGGCTACCTCCAGCTGAATATAGAAGGCCTCATCAACATCTTCTGCTTGATTTGGTGGACTACAGCAGACACACACACAACAGTTTCACCCCTCTTTTCACATCCTTTAATTCTCACCCACAAGCTTTCAACCTGTCCTACCTCCCGCCCTGGACAGACCTCAACACATTCCAGTTGCTCTCACACATAAAGGGCAAGACCACCACCTCGCTTGGCCAACCTGTCCTTTCTGAATAGCCATCCACAACAGCAGTCCAGTCAGGGGACCTGTCCCACCATGCTTCAGTGATTGTAATTGTATCATAGTCACACAGCCTAACGCAGATCTCCAGGTCCTCCTGCTTATTCCCCACGCTCCGTGCATTGGTATATAGGCATTATAGTTCTCACTCATGTCATTTGACCATTCCCAGCCACCTCCATGGCCACCAACCTACCAGCGAGCCTTACATGTGCCCTTGGCTCAGCTCTGTAAGACCATGCCTTTGCTGCAGTGTTCACAGCATGCTTCAAGACAACATATTTGAGGCCCTTACTAACACCCCATCATTCCAACCCTGGTGTGTCATCCTGCCATTTGTCACAGAGCCCTTCTGTAGCAGTTTGTGGGAGAATGCAGGCAAGGCTCACACAGATCAGGATGATCAAAGCAATGCCACAGCTCAATGGGAATTCTACCAGAGGCACCTCAGTGATCGTTCTGGCTCTCATTATATAGTCTTGGGCATAGAGCACGCATCTACACATTAGCATAATTAGAATAGAATAGAATCAACCAGGTTGAAACAGACCTCCAAGATCATCCAGTCCAACCTAGCACCCAGCCCTAGCCAGTCAACTAGACCATGGCACTAAGTGCCCCATCCAGTCTTCTCTTGAACACCTCCAGGGATGACGACTCTACCACCTCCCTGGGCAGACCATTCCAATGGCAAATTAGGCAAGAACAACCCAGTCTTTTACATACACCATGCCTTGTTCCTGTAATGTTACTGGTAAAAGACACAATGATGTTAAATCCTATGTAGCCAAGGATGAAATCCCCACAACTCCAAAGAATGGATGTAAGTTTAGATTTGATCTCCTTCAAAATTAGAGTAAACAAAAAGTAACCACTTCTCTATCCTTCTCCAGAGAAGGTAACCTCCAGCTATGGGAACCAAGGTTGGTGTGCTCTGTTGGAACTAGATGATCCTTGTGGTCCCTTCCTATCCTGACTGATTCTATGATTCCTTCTCACATTGCATTCCCACACCCCTCCCACTTCAAACCTAGTTTAGAATCCTTAGGATCTGAGAATGCTGCTTATCAAACATTAAATTTCATTTTCAAGGCTTCAATCTCACTATGCAATAAAATCTTGCCCCTACCCAAGGAACAAGTGAATGCTGTCTTTACACTCTAAGTCAGCTAAGCAGCTCCTCTCTGGCTGTTGGTTATTGAACCTTTTTCCTTCTTCCACTTCACAACTAAGTCTCTAGGATCACTGCAGCTCTAGTCTTACTGAAGCTAGGTTTGCTGTCAAACCACAGAGATGCCATTGTCTGATGTAAAATACAATCCAGAGGGCCAAGCATAAAGATATTCTTAACTTTTCAGCATCTTAAAATCTTTGCCTGTGACAAAAATTCTGATAACTTTCAGATCTTATCAGTAGAACCATAGAATCAGCCAGGTTGGAAGAGACCTCCAAGATCATCCAGTCCAACCCAGCACCCAGCCCTGGACCATGGCACCAAGTGCCTCATCCAGGCTTTTCTTGAACACCTCCAGGGACAGTGACTCCACCACTTCCCTGGGCAGCCCATTCCAATGCCAATCACTCTCTCTGCCAACAACTTCCTCCTCACATCCAGCCTATACTTCTCCTAGCACAACTTGCGACTCTGTTCCCTTCTTCTATTGCAACTCCTACCCTTGGACAGTCATTTCCAAGCTTGCAGGGCAGAATATGTATTACCATTTGTCAGACTGGCAACAGCTGTCAGTCTAAGAAAGACCAGAATCTGTCCTAGGTGTTAATGCAGCAAGATCTACTAAAATCATTCCTTCAGAAGTTGGTGGACAAGTTGCCCTTAAACAGTAAAAATCTGTAAGCTAATATAGCCCATGGACACTAAGTACTAATAAGTAGTTTCATTTTCAAGGTCAATAGTCTTGTTATCTAAAGATGACTCACAGAAGTGTAGTCAACTTCAAACATCTCAATTGACATCCCACGTTCATTTGTGTAGCAGTGACAAGCTGTTCCATTATCTGTGGCTCACAGTGCTTCCAAATTCTGTCACAGACACAGCAAAAGCAAGACTGACAAATATGTTCAGCCTACCAAAGATACATCTTGAAGGAAGAAGTATTCCATTAAGAGCCAGAATGAAACTTCAGCATGCCTACAAAATTTGATACTTCAGTGTGAAAAAAACCACAACCAACTCAAAAACATCCAACAGAACAAAAAAGTAGTTACTTAAATTAATGTGATTAAGGATTAATAGTATCTAGCCAAACAATATTTTAACTCTTCCAGAGCCTTCCAAGTTGCAAACAGAACCATTACATTTGTATAGTTAAAAGGAACATTTTTACCACATCCTTTTCATAGAATCACAGAATCAACCATATTGGAAGAGACCCCCAAGATCATCCAGTCCAACCTAGCACCCAGCCCTAGCCAGTCATCTAGACCATGGCACTAAGTGCCTCATCCAGGCTTTGCTTGAACACCTTTAGGGATGGCAACTCCACCACCTCCCTGGGCNTGGACACAGTACTCAAGTTGTGGCCTGACCACTGCTGAGTACAGGGGAAGAATAACCTCCCTCATCCTACTAGTGGCACTATTCCTGATCCAGGCCAGGATGCCATTGGTTTTCCTTACCACCTGGGCCCACTGCTTGCTCATCTTTAGCTACTATCAACCAGCACCCCGAGGTCCCTCTCTGTCTGCTCTCAGCCACTCTGTCCTCAGCCTGGGGTTGTTGTAGTCAAGGTGCAGAACCCTGCACTTGGCCTTGTTAAATCTCATCCCATTGGCCTCTGTCCACCCATCCAGCCTGCCGATGTCCTTATGCAGATCATCTTAGCCTTACTGCAGAAAAAAAGTAAAAGTACATACTACAGCAATACCATAGCATGGAATTTATAGAGGTAAGATATCCTCAAAAAACCTCCCATTTTCCCAAACCACTGAGAAAGAGAAAACTGTATTTTAGAAGATGCAAGGAAGATGTGCAGTTTGGACCCATAATCTCCAGAAGGCATCCAAGTCTAGTTTCCAAGAAGAGTGAGAGAAATATTGCAGAAAACCATATATATTGAACCTAAACTTCCACTTGTTTTTCTTCACAAAATAAACCAACACAAAAACCCATTTAAAAAAAACAAAAAATCCCAACCCAAACCCATATTACGCAACATGAGGTTGTTCTTCCCCTGTACTCAGCACTGGTCAGGCCACACCTTGAGTGCTGTGTCCAATTCTGTGTTCCTCAATTCAAGAGAGATGTTGAGGTGCTGGAAGGTGTCCAGAGAAGGGCAACAAGGCTGGTGAGGGGCCCGGAACACAAACCCTGTGAGGAGAGGCTGAGGGAGCTGGGAGTGTTTAGCCTGGAGAAGAGGAGGCTCAGGAAGGACCTCATTGCTGTCTACAACTACCTGAAGGGAGGTTGTAGCCAGGTGGGGGTTGGTCTCTTCTCCCAGGCAACCAGCAACAGAACAAGGGGACACAGTCTCAAGTTGTGCCAGGGGAGGTCTAGGTTGGATGTTAGGAGGAAGTTGTTGGCAGAGAAAGTGATTGGCATTGGAATGGGCTGCCCAGGGAGGTGGTGGAGTCATCCTCCCTGGAGGTGTTCAAGCAAAGCCTGGATGGGGCACTCAGTGCTATGGTCTAGATGACTGGATAGGACTTTGTGTTAGGTTGGACTGGATGATCTTGGAGGTCTCTTCCAACCTGGCTGATTCTATGAAACATCTCACCACAGGCTTAATAAAAAAGCAACCTGCAAGAGCAGATGAGTAAGAAATAAAAGAACCATCCAAAATTCAGGAGCCCAGTTTTCTAATAATCAGAGATCAAAATGCAAGAGTCAGGTTACATGACAAGCCAGATTTAGGTTTCTGTATTAAATCCAATACATCTTTTTAAATGTGAAATTCCTTACAACTGTGAAAAATGTAAATCTGAGGTAGCCCTATTTAATAGCTGTAATCAGACAGAAGCAGTTGGTTCCAGAAGTCAGGAATCAATTCTGTCAGATTCTACAAATTCCTTTCAGTAAAGGCTACTGGACATGATGCATATTGCAATTGAAAACACATAAACATTTATCAGCCTTCACATTAACTTAGAAATTCAGTTGCTTCAGGAATGTGCCAGAACTCCCCAAATACTGCCAAAGGCATGATCTTTTCAGCATAATGCCACCATAGTTGGAAAAAAAAGAACAAGAATTATTCACTCGTTAATTTCAGCTAATCTAATAAGTACTCCTTCAAACTGTTCTTTTAATGTAATGAGACATCTGAGGTACATTTCAATATGCAGCTGTCTATAGAAAAAAAGCTATTTCTTTAAGAACATGTATCCATGCAGACCTTTCATTGACACACCACCAACAGAATTCATTCTTCACCCCGTCAGGAATGTTGACCTTCACTGTCAGGATCTTCAGATTTTCCCCTCGGTTAATGGCCAGAATCTGAGCACAAATATAAGTGGCAGAGACAGATGACACACAAAATATCTAAAAAGATAAACTTATCAACATCTGTGTATGCACTCGCTTGACATTCCGTAGCAAATCACAACGGTGGTACAGTAAATCAGCTCACGAAGTACCAGCACCAACAGATAACATCCACAACTTAAACACTGATTAAATCATGCTGTGGCATAACAAATGGTACATTCTTTCCTTGGAGTCTGCAATCCAGTTTATATTAAACACACTTTTAATTATAAAAGTCAGCTTTCATTTAGTTAGTGGAACAATATTGTTTAAGAGTCTAAATTAAAGCTCAAGAACTGAACTGGAAAGTGACTCCAATCAGAACTAGAGAATACAAAGGGAAAAAGTTAATCTTGTGCTCCGGGCTCTGGCTTTGTTCCTGAAATCAATCCAGATTTAATCTTAATTACGATTCAGAACTAATGACACAAAGGTAATCAGCATAATTTTAAAGAGGATGAGTTTAGAATTATTCTTGTGTGTTCACATATAGCAGAAAATATTGCAGACATACTCCCTACCTTAACATTCCAGCTTTAAAACGTACAGACATATTTCTGGCAGATAGTTGTGCACACAACTGCATATTCATGACATGCAAGCAAAATCTGGCTGCTACAAGGCTGGTGAAGGGCCTGGAACACAAACCCTATGAGGAGACACTGAGGGAGCTGGGGGTGTTTAGCCTGGAGAAGAGGAGGCTCAGGGGGGACCTCACTGCTGTCTACAACTATCTGAAGGGAGGCTGTAGCCAGGTGAGGGTTGGTCTCTTCTCCCAGGCAACCAGCAACAGGACAAGGGGACACAGTCTCAAGCTGTGCCAAGGGAAGTATAGGCTGGATGTTAGGAGGAAGTTGTTGGCAGAGAGAGTGACTGGCATTGGAATGGGCTGCCCAGGGAGGTGGTGGAGTCACCATCCCTGGGGGTGTTCAAGCAAAGCCTGGATGAGGCACTTAGTGCCATGGTCTGGTTGACTGGCTAGGGCTGGGTGCTAGGTTGGACTGGATGAACTTGGAGGTCTCTTCCAGCCTGGTTGATTCTATGATTCTAAACAGCAGACTGCAGCTTTACACCCCATTTCAAGATCACAATACAAGCGGTGGATTCTGGAGGATACTGGTATCTGCTAGCCTAACCTCGCTCTGAAGATGTTGAATGTTCACCTGAAGTAGACCCTATGTATTAAGAAAAGTCATTAGCTAAGGGACTTTCGAAAGGGAATAATATTGAAGAGCAGCTTCACATGTTTTTTTCCCTCCCAAAATATTTTAAAGTGCAAAAATGAAAGAAGAAAAACCTGCAAGAAGTGGAGGTTCCTGTATGACTACACATGTTGCTGTATGTAGCAGGCCCTGAGCACTGTCAGAACAGAGCACTCTGTGTCAATCACGGACTTTAATTCAATCACTAGCTAACTCAGACATGTCACATATGTTAAATACAACGGTTTAAAATGACTCCAGGACATAGTACCAATTTATATTCCTCAGCCTTGCTGCTCCTGTGACATACCAGGCCTGACATATCATTGAACAACAAAGCTAATAATAAAGATTGCATGTGAAATATTATAGCATCTGGTACCTTGACTGCCAAAGCAAATGTTTTCATGGAGAGATTAGAGAGACATTTTAACAAACCAAATGCTTTCACGTTTAGCCTGATCAGATCTTTGAAAAAGAGAGAAAGTTAAATGTCAGGCTAAAATCAAATCAAAATGATGCTCACACCACAGAATGCATCTGATAGAATTATAAGGTGATCATTAGAGGGGTCAGTATTTGCATGGTGTTTTGTTTGTAGGCAGTCCATCTGCAGGATATGTCGGTTACCTGAACGTGCATCAGATGGGTGGCAGTTGCCAATATTACCTACACTTTAGTTTTCAGAACAGAATGGGCAGATTAAGTGACATGCATCCAAGGAAGAATTATCATCCAAGAAATGCTCCATTCAGTAAGCCACTAGACAAATTCACAGTGTGCCCAGGTGGCCAAGAGAGCCAGTGGCATCCTGGCCTGCATCAGGAATGGTGTGGCCAGCAGGAGCAGGGAGGTCATTCTGCCCCTGTACTCTGCACTGGTTAGACCACACCTTGAGTACTGTGTCCAGTTCTGGGCTCCCCAGTTTAAGAGGGACATTGAGATGCTTGAACGTGTCCAGAGAAGGGCAACGAGGCTGGTGAGAGGCCTCGAGCACAGCCCTACGAGGAGAGGCTGAGGGAGCTGGGATTGTTTAGCCTGGAGAAGAGGAGGCTCAGGGGAGACCTTATTGCTGTCTACAACTACCTGAGGGGTGGTTGTAGCCAGGAGGAGGTTGCTCTCTTCTCTCAGGCAGCCAGCACCAGAACAAGAGGACACAGCCTCAAGCTACGCCAGGGGAAATTTAGGCTTGAGGTGAGGAGAAAGTTCTTCACTGAGAGAGTCATTGGCTACTGGAATGGGCTGCCCAGGGAGGTGGTGGAGTCGCCGTCCCTGGAGCTGTTCAAGGCAGGATTGGACGTGGCACTTGGTGCCATGGTCTAGCCTTGAGCTCTGTGGTAACAGGTTGGACTTGATGATCTATGAGGTCTCTTCCAACCTTGGTGATACTGTGATACCATGAAATTCTCCCTCTAATACAATGAAATTCATGTTGGTTTTAAGTAATAGGTTAAAAATCTGGCTCTTCTAGACACAGAAGAATCTTTCTGTTCTGGAAAGAGACTGGGTATGTGTAAGACTGGAACATGGAAAGGGTTCATCAAAATATATGTTTTTCAGAGAACACAAGCACAATAATTTTATGCAGTCACAAATCTTCTATTTATCAGTAAATGAGAACTTCCTTCATTTTGCATAGCTCTCCTCCATGTTGCACATCTTCTTAAACTCATGACACCAAGCTAGGCGCAGGTGTTGATCTGTTGGAAGGTAGGAGAGCCTTGCAGAGGGACCCTGACAGGCTGGATGGGTGGGCAGAGGCCAATGGGATAAGATTAAACAAGGCCAAGTGCAGGGTTCTGCACTTTGGCCACAACAACTCCAAGCAGCACTACAGGCTGGGGACAGAGTGGCTGGAGAGCAGCCAGGAGGAAAGGGACCTGGGGGTGCTGGTTGGTAGTAGGCTGAAGATGAGCCAGCAGTGTGCCCAGGTGGCCAAGAGGGCCAATGGCATCCATTGAGTGCTGTGTCCAGTTCTGGGCTCCTCAATTCAAGAGAGATGTTGAGGTGCTGGAAGGTGTCCAGAGAAGGGCAACAAAGCTGGTGAGGGGCCTGGAACACAAACCCTATGAGGAGAGGCTGAGGGAGCTGGGGGTGCTTAGAGAAGAGTGGAATCAGGGGTTACCTCATTGCTGTCTACAACTACCTGAAGGGAGGTTGTAGCCAGGTTGGGGTTGGCCTCTTTTCCCAGGCAACCAGCAAGAGAACAAGGGGACACAGTCTCAAGTTGTGCTGGAGGAAGCATAGGCTGGATGTTAGGAGGAAGTTGTTGGCAGAGAGAGTGATTGGCATTGGAATGGGCTGCCCAGGGAGGTGGTGGAGTCACCATCCCTAAAGGTGTTTAAGAAAAGCCTGGATGAGGCACTTAGTGCCATGGTCTGGTTGACTGGCTAGGGCTGGGTGCTAGGTTGGACTGGATGATCTTGGAGGTCTCTTCCAACCTGGTTGATTGTATGACTCATCAAATAAGTTTTGTATATTTTGTCAAGGACTTGAATTTCCAGTTCCTTTTTAAGTATGGGATTGAAAATAGAGCACTTGCCACAAACATTACACTTTATTCATGAATTCTTCTCCTCCCACCAATTCAATCATCTCCAAATAGAGGAAAGTAACCCTAAGGCGTACACAAACACTGAAATGTTTAGTCAAAAATTCAATTAAACTCTTGAAAGGTTTTTTTCCTTAGTGTTGATATAGCTACCCAGTGATATCCCAATATAATTCAGTCAGATTCTCCTTGCTGCCAAATGAAAGAACTGTGGCTGAACCTCGCAATAGCAAACGTTCCAGCTGGAAACACCCACAGGTATCCAACCATGTCAAAAACCAAAGTCAGGCATTTTAAACAACCAAGATTTTCTACTCACTTCAGACTCAGTATTTTACCTTTTTTCAGTCTAACAATTTGACTCCATGCCAGTCATGATTATTCTGTGGCACATCCTAATGCTCAAAATGGCAATGGCACAGTGACTAATCCAGAACTACAGCACGTGCAATGGCAGCTGCAGCACCAGAGAACCCAGCTGCATTTTGCTGCACGCCGGTTTCCATGCTTGCAATACATGCTGCAAAGCACAGCCACATGGGTATAGATGCACTGGTCATAAAGACACACCTTGTTCTCTTAGAGGTAACATGCTAGTCTATAGCTCAATCCCTTCACTTGCATGCAAACTGGAGGAGAAGCACACGGGCTTGTAAGATCAAGAGAAGTGTGGCCAGGAGATCAAGGGAAGTGACCCTCCCCCTCTAATCTGCATTGGTGAGAATCCACCTGGAGTACTGTGTCCAGTTCTGGAGCCACTATTACAAGAGGAATATGGATGTGCTAGAAGATGCCCAGAGAAGGGCCACAAGGATGATCAGAGGGATGGAGCACCTCTCCTATGAGAAGAGATTGAGGATGTTGGGGCTGTTCAGTCTGGAGAGGAGAAGGCTCTGAGGTGACCTTATTGTGACCTTTCAGTATCTTAAAGGGGACCCACAAGAAAGCTGGGGAGGGACTTCTTAGGATGTCAGGCAGTGATAAGACTTGGGGAATGGAAGAAAACTAGAAATGGGTAGATTCAGGCTGGACATTAGGACAAAGTTCTTCAGCATGAGGGTGGTGAGACACTGCAATAGGTTGCCCAGGGAGGTGGTGGAAGCCCCATCCCTGGAGGTGTTTAAAGGCCAAGCTGGATGAGGCTCTAGACAGCCTGATCTAGTGTGAAGTGTCCCTGCCCATGGCAGGAGGGTTGGAACTGGATGATCCTTGTGGTCCCTTCCAACTCTGATTGATTTTCTGGTTCTAAGGTGACTAGCACCTTCAAACTCAGGCAACAACCAGTTTCAAACTCAGGCAACAACCAGTTTCAAACTCAGGCAACAACCAGTTTCAAACTCAGGCAACAACCAGTTTCAAACTCAGGCAACAACCAGTTTCAAACTCAGGCAACAACCAGTTTCAAACTCAGGCAACAACCAGTTTCAAACTCAGGCAACAACCAGTTTCAAACTCAGGCAACAACCAGTTTCAAACTCAGGCAACAACCAGTTTCAAACTCAGGCAACAACCAGTTTCAAACTCAGGCAACAACCAGTTTCAAACTCAGGCAACAACCAGTTTCAAACTCAGGCAACAACCAGTTTCAAACTCAGGCAACAACCAGTTTCAAACTCAGGCAACAACCAGTTTCAAACTCAGGCAACAACCAGTTTCAAACTCAGGCAACAACCAGTTTCAAACTCAGGCAACAACCAGTTTCAAACTCAGGCAACAACCAGTTTCAAACTCAGGCAACAACCAGTTTCAAACTCAGGCAACAACCAGTTTCAAACTCAGGCAACAACCAGTTTCAAACTCAGGCAACAACCAGTTTCAAACTCAGGCAACAACCAGTTTCAAACTCAGGCAACAACCAGTTTCAAACTCAGGCAACAACCAGTTTCAAACTCAGGCAACAACCAGTTTCAAACTCAGGCAACAACCAGTTTCAAACTCAGGCAACAACCAGTTTCAAACTCAGGCAACAACCAGTTTCAAACTCAGGCAACAACCAGTTTCAAACTCAGGCAACAACCAGTTTCAAACTCAGGCAACAACCAGTTTCAAACTCAGGCAACAACCAGTTTCAAACTCAGGCAACAACCAGTTTCAAACTCAGGCAACAACCAGTTTCAGTGCAGTATTTTATGGAATTCTTTATTTGCACCTCTACAAAGAGGTGATTTAAAGCAACTGCTTTTGCCTCTAGCTAGAAGTGATGAGAACATTCGTAGAGAAGGTCTTTCCAAGAGTGAATTGTGCCAAGAGAGCTATTCCATTTGCAGGCTTAGGACATTAGTAGAGTTTTTTAATCCCTCTCAGTTTCAAGCTTCCCTATGTTTTTTTTTTCAAGTATATCTTTTTAAAGTATCTTCTAAAAATCCTGAACCAAACCAGAAAATTTCTTCACCTGAAAACATCTACACCTCTCCCAAAGCATGTTCAAGAACACATCTTTAAACCAGCTTTTTAAATGGAGGCTTTGAAGACTTAGGTAAAAGAGAAACTAAAGGCTTTTAGGTATCAAGAAAGATGGTTGTAACCCAAGAAAATGATTTAAAACAAAAAGAGGTAGTTTGCAGTAGCAGGACAAGCAAGGCCAGGTAAAAAAGAAATTGGTTATGAGAAAGACTGTTGAAAGCATAATATTAGAAATAAAGGAAGAAGTGAAAGATAGAACCCTTTTTCTTTCCTTATTTCATCATTGAAACACAAAAAGACAGAAAGTGAAAGGGAATGGAAATCTAGCAAACAATCAAAACAGAACTCACAGTATTTTCACAAAATAGGGACCTTTTGCAAACCACAGTTGTTGGAGGTTATCATCAAATGGAACAAGGCATTTTTCCACTCAACTAATACAAAAGAGCCCTGCTATAACTTGGACCATGACACCTAAGTGAAGCACAAAACCTCAGACTTTTAGACTTCATTAAACAGAAATATTTGATATGTTAGAAGAATCAACATGGGTATAATACAGATGAAAGATGATACATAAGAGGGCAAAAACATCCTGTGATTACAGGACTAGAAGCTGCAAGAACAGTGGTTGTTACTTCATTAGAGAGCCAAAATGGGCAAAGAAAGGGACTTAAAGTTTAGTGACAAACAGAACATGAAATAAATCAA
This sequence comes from Tricholaema leucomelas, assembly GCA_013400475.1. Taxonomy (NCBI): domain Eukaryota; kingdom Metazoa; phylum Chordata; class Aves; order Piciformes; family Lybiidae; genus Tricholaema lacrymosa; species Tricholaema leucomelas. The sequence continues at coordinate 93,060 of WAAF01015183.1, forward strand.
AACAGATCAAGTTAATCTTAACTTCAAACAGACAAACTACAAACACATCCTGGATAAGAAACAGTGCAGCCACAGAGACAGAGTCCTCGCCAGGTTTGTGAGAACTGCTTCCCAACCCTGGCTCTAGCAAAGCAACACTTAGGGTTTTTTTCTTCTTATATAAAAAGGGTGGCTCAGACAAGAAGTAAATCATGCCATCATCTCAGGAAACAGCTGTATGCCCAATACATGTTGCATACTTCAATATTCAATACTTAGTGTAGGAAAAACTGAACAGTCTCTGACAATCGAAGTCTGAGAACAGTATCCAAACAAAAAACCCATACAGTACATCACAATCCCCTGATGAACCATAGAATCAGTCAGGGTTGGAAGGCACAAGAATCGTCTAGTTCCAAACCCCCTGTCATGGTCAGGGACACCTCACACTACATCAAGCTGTTTGGAGCCTCATCCAGCCTGGCCTTAAACACCTCCAGGGATGGGGCTTCCACCAACTCCCTGGGCAACCCATTCCAGGGTCTCACCACCCTCATGCTGAAGAACTTCTTCCTAACATCCAGTCTGAATCTACCCATTCCTAGCTTTGTTTCATTGCCCCTAGTCCTATCACGACCTGACAGCCTAAAAAGTCCCTCCCCAGCTTTCTTGTAGCCCCCCTGTAGATACTGAAAGGCCACAATAAGGTCACCTTGGCGCCTTCTCCTCTCCAGACTGAACAGCCCCAACTCCCTCAGTCTCTCCTCATAGGAGAGGAGCTCCAGCCCTCTGACCAATTTCATGGTCCTTCTCTGGACACCTTCCAGCACATCCATATCCCTCTTGTAATAGAGGCTCCAACAAGTAAACTTTAAAGGCCTTAAGTCTGCTTCTAAATGGGCCACTGACCCCCACCCTAACAAAAACATTTACCTGAGATTTGCATAATCTCTGACCCTCAATCTGCTCATCTTGGTCACCATAATGATTTAGAAAAGCATGCTTCCATATACCTGATGTCTTCATCTACTTCTCACTGCTCATTAACCACAAACCAACAGAAAAATGTTCTTATTTTGCTGTGGCAGAGGCTGCAAGTAAATAGCTTCCCTACAACACAGAGGTTTTCAAACTGTGGCCTGAGTGTGACCATCTCCCTGGGCAACCTGTTCCAATATCTCACCACCCCCATGGTGAAGAACTTCTTCCTAACATCCAGCCTGAATCTACCCATTTCTAGCTTTCTTCCATTCCCCCCCAGTTCTATCACTACCTGACATCCTAAAAAGTCCCTCCCCAGCTTTCTTGTAGGCCCCCTGTAGATACTGAAAGGCCACAGTAAGGTCATCTTGGAGCCTTCTCCTCTCCAAACTGAACAGCCCCAACTCCCTCAGTCTCTTCTCATAGGAGATGTGCTCCAGCCCTCTGATCATCCTCGTGGCCCTTCTCTGGACACCTTCCACTCACAAATCTTCATGATACACCACGACAGTAGACTTCAACTACTCCAGTGGCTTTTCTCAGCCATCTAGAAGCAAGTTTTTAGCAAATAATCACTGATATAAATACAGTAAACATTCATATTTATTGCAAAGAAAATAACTCCAAGTACTACTTCAATCATCTAGAGAAGGTTTCTCTATTATAATCACTCATACTTATTTTGTCTTTCGATTAACACCATCTATGTTGAGGGTAGAGGCAGAGGGGTTAAAATTAGGCCATGCATATTGTGAAGCATTTTTTTGCAATGCATTCAAGGCATGAAAAAATATTCTCTACTAATTCCAAACTATCCCTCTTTTAAGATAGAATGTTGAGAGAAAATGAGACCATATCATAAATATAAAAGGAAAAACATTCTGCTGTAGAAGAAAAAGAAAAGAAAAAGAATAAAGGACATTTTTGTCTGGAAGCAACTAAGAGGATAGGATAGAATAGAACAGAATCGAATCAACCAAGTTGGAAGAGACCTCCAAGATCATCCAGTCCAACCTAGCACCCAGCCCTAGCCAGTCAACTAGACCATGGCACTGAGTGCCTCATCCAGGCTTTTCCTGAACACCCCCAGGGACGGTGACTCCACCACCTCCCTGGGCAGCCCATTCCAATGCCAATCACTCTCTCTGTGAAGAACTTCCTCCTAACATCCAGCCTATACTTCTTTGAATCATAGAATCAACCAGGTTGGAAGAGACCTCCAAGATCATCCAGTCCAACCTAGCACCCAGCCCTATCCAGGTTGAGTTTGTTGGTTTGTTTTGGTGGGTGTTTTTTTTGTTTGGCTTTGGGGTGGTTTTGGTTCTGGTTTGGGTTTTGGCTGCTTTGGCTTTGGTTTGTTTGTTCCTTGTTTTTTGGGGGGTTGCTTGGTTGGTTATTTGTTGGGGTTTTTTTTCAGCTGGTTGGTCTTTTCAGGCTTGGGTTTTCTTTAGTTTGGGTTAGTTGTTCCATGTTTTGGTGGTGGTGGTTGGGGTTTCTTTGGGTGGGTTGGGGATTTTATGTAGTTATTTCTTATTTTTTTTGAAAGCTAAGTACTTGTGACTAAAATAAGAGAAAATTCACTTGGTAGTTAGTCATGGATCAGTACAATACAAAGGTGCTGACAGTTGCATTGAGTGCCTCACATTTCCATCTTTGACCATCAGTGCCAGAGGAGAGGCAGCCTAGCGATCAAGTCTTCAGCTTGCCATCAGGTAGCAAGCTTGCTTCCCACCTCATTTCTTCTTCTAGTCATGTTAAACCTAGCCTTGGGGCTTAGAATAATCTGAGATCCTTCACCTAAGAGAATACTGATGACCAGCAAAACAAATCTGGTTTTGGGGTAGTCCATGGGAGTTTCCCATGAGCTACTTTAATTGGTCAGTATCAATTTAATTTTCTGGGTGTTTCCCTGATAGTTCTCACCAGTTTCACCTAACATGTTTAGTGTCAGATGGCTCAGAGCACGCTGATTTGGTGCTGCAGCAAACATCCAAAAGAACCAAAAGGTAAGTTTATTACAGTTTGCTTCAAAAACCAAGCAGATTCCACTAGTCTGCCACTACCATCCCAGTGTCACTCTTACAGACTACTGCTTGCCTCTCATCGTAACACTTGCTCTGCACTTGTCACTGAGGTGAAGGAGGGAGGGTATGACACGTGCTGAAAATAAATCACACCAGTATGTGCCAGTTTGAAGCTAGCTAGAATGTTTTGGTGAGAAGAACTAGATGATAGGCTGGAAAATGAAAACAATGGTGAGGTCTACTTCCCTCACAGTCTTGCTGAGATGTATACAAAAGAAAGGCAAAACAAAAGATTAGGGCACTTGCTGCTTCTCTTCGCTGGGGAGCTTTGCCTGCTGGGGAGAAGCTGAGGCTGCTGGCTGGACTCCATCTTGCTTTCTAACCTCACCCTCCTTTGCTTGGCTGCTTCACCTTGCTTTTTAACCCTCTTGGCCGAACCTCCATTCTTCCTTGGGATTGGGGTAAGGTGGAGAGGGGTAGGGGGGAAGGTGAGGGGGTGATTGAGAGCCCCTCCTGGGGACTCAGGTTTCTGGGAGGGCTGTTGTGTCTGTATTACTTTTTTTTCCTTTGTCTATTTCTGTCTATAACTGTATATACTGTAAATATCTGCTTGTATATTGTGCCAGCTGTAAATATAAGCTTCATTCAAATTTCCAGAGC
>WAAF01015183.1:96764-112753 GCA_013400475.1 Tricholaema leucomelas
CTGGCTGGGTGGGGGATGGGGGATTTCTAAAAGGGGGGGGGGGGCAGGGGACACCCAAACCATCACACAGTATTAGAATGTCTGATACATAAATCATTGTAAATATTTGTTTAAGGAGCATCAAACAGGCATACTGAATAAGCAGTTCTTTGTTCAGTTTCTTAAGAAAGATGTTAATAGTTCAGCCATGCATTTCAAGAATTGTGAAGTCTCTACTCCCTTTGATAACTAAAAAGCAAAATCAAGCATCTTTAAAACCAGTTGTAAGCAACAAACTTCAAAAGCAAAACCACATTTGCCATAATTAAAATTCTAAGAAAAAAACCTAAGGAACAAATTTGTACATGTACCTGATGGTGCTGTATGGTCTTTATATTACAAGAAAACTCATGGTACAGCTGAAATTTATCAATATCTTTCTCATTTCCACTTTTGGATGACACTTTTGCCAAGGCTGACTGGATACAAATGTACCTCTGCTGACATCTGAAAGTAAGAAAGAAATGTTAGTAAGGTATTTTAGCATGAATCTTGTAACAACCATTAATGCTTGTATTAAAAACAAAGTTTGGAGTCTACCTAATTACAAGTTAACTCTGATTACCTGCAGAATTGTATTACATACCTTAATGCTGAGACAGACATAACATACACTGACTGGAACACACTAAGAAAAGAAACTTAAGCAGAGCTCAGAAAAAGACAAAAATAGCCCATCTGAAGGGAATGGATACTCAAAAGCTACCACCTGCACTTCAGTCTGGCCAGTTATTGGTTCAACTTCACACAACAAATTCCATGAAGTTGGTAAAAAACAACTAATTGCCATATATTTTTTCACAAATGCAACATCTCTCTTGAATCTACCCAGCCTCAGAACTCTTCGAGTGTTTAACACCCATAAAAGTCTTCATTATTTTTAGGAGTAACAGATATCCCAAACAGGTAGCTTCCTGTATGCTCCTTATGATTATTACACAGACAACACAATTTAGAGCAACAGGATACATCTGTAGAGGACTTCATATCCAACTGTGCTAGTTTGAGCCTAGCTAGAGTGTTTTGGTGAGAAGAACTAGATTATAGGCTGTGGAAGGAAAACAAGGCTGATGTCTACTACACTCATTGGCTTGCTGAGATGTATAAAAACAAAAAGCAAAACATAGATAAAGTACAACTTCTGCTGCTGGGGAGCTGCAGGCTGCATCTCTAACTTCACCCTCCATTTATTTCTTTCCTAATTCACTTTGCTTCCTAACCCCCTGGCCAAACCTCCATTCTTCCTTGGCACTGGGGTAAGGTTGAGAGGGGTAGAGGGAAGGTGAAGGGGCAGTTGAGAGCCCCTCCTGGGGACTCAGGTTTATGGGAGGGCTGTTGCGTTTCTGTATTCCCTTTTCCCTTGTCTATTTCTGTCTATAACTGTATATACTGTAAATATCTGCTTGTAAATTGTGCCAGCTGTAAATATAAGCTTCATTCAAATTTCCAGAGCCAGCTGAGTCTAGCCTGGGTGATTTCCAAAGTGGGAGGGGGTAGGGAACACCCAAACCATCACATTTAGACAGTCAAAACTTACAATTTCCTGATGAAATCCAGCGTATCCTTATCTTTAGCAAAGATGTCAGCTAAAATGTGCTGTACTCCAGCCTCTACTTCCTGGATAGTTAATAGTCCTTTGAAGACAAAAAAAAAAAACCCAAACAAAACAACCCACACTTAATTTTTCATACTCATTTCTTAATAATTATTTCACACAACTGCACAAGCACTAAGGATAAACATACAAGTTGAAATGAAATTGATTCAAGATAGCTGACTGGTTTGCAGAGATTTTAGTGAAGAATCCTAATTACATTTTTTTATTAACTAGATTTACTTTCAAAGCACCTCAAACCATTATAGATTTAATGAGTCTAAAGTAACCAACGCACAGTAAGTCAAAATAACATTAAAAATCAGAGTTTTGGTGTTGTTTTCTCTTTGATGCTATCAGATTTTGGCATTTATGATGCAAATGTATTATGGTTCTAGTAATGTCAGGATGAGGGGGAATGGGTTTAAGCTGGAGGAGGGGAGATTTAGACTGGATGTTAGGAGGAAGTTCTTTACAGTAAGGGTGGTAAGACACTGGCACAGGTTGCCCAGGGAGGTTGTGGATGCTTCCTCCCTGGAGGCGTTTAAGGCCAGGCTGGATGAGGCCTTGAGCAGCCTGCTCTAGTGGGAGGTGTCCCTGCCTATGGCAGGGGGTTGGAGCTGGATGATCCTTGAGGTCCCTTCCAACCTAAACCATTCTATGATTCTATGATTTATAACAGTAAAATCAGATGTTCAAGTATAATTTTTGAGGTTGTAATTACAGAATCACAGAAACACCCATATTGGAAAAGACCCTCAGCATCACCAAGTCTAACCTACAACCCCACTCTACAAGATTCAACTTAAACCATATCCTTTAACACCACATCCAAACAACCCTTGAACACATCCAAGCTTGGCAACTCAACCACCTTCCTAGGCAGCTCATCCCAGTGTCTGACCACTTTCTCTGTGAAAAACTCCTTCCCAATGTCCAATCTGATGTTACAAGAGCTGCTATCAACTGTTTCCTGTAATTTTCTTTTTCTTATCTCTTGTTATCTATGATAGCCTTTCTGAAGTTCAAGAACACAATGCTCAACATTGTATCTCAACATTTGTATTGTTACATTACATAAGATTATGGTAAAACTTAACTCTGTAAAGCTAACTGTACTTCCTGCCATCCAACACTGGTGAATGATTTAAGTCACAGAATCACCGAAACATCCAGGTTGGAAAAGATCCTCAGCATCACCAAGTTCAACCTGTAACACTGTAACCTATAACTCTACAAGATTCACCTTAAACCACAACCCCAAGCACCACATCCACATCATCCTTACACACATCCAGGGTGGGTGACTCAACCACCTCCCTGGGCAGCTCATTCCAGTGCCTGACCACTCTCTCCATGAAGAGCTTCTTCATGATATCTAAATCTATCCAATCTCAGCTTGAGGCCATTCGCCCTTGTTCTGTCTCCAACTACCTGTGAGAAGAGACCAGCAGAAGACTCTCCACAGTGTCCCTTCAGGTAGATGTAGACAGCAATGAGATCTCCCCTCAGCCTCTTCAGCACCTCAATATGTCTCTTGTATTGCAGTGCCCAAAACTGAGCACAATACTCAAGGAGTGGCCTCACCAGAGCAGAGTACAAGGGACAATCAGCTCCCTACTCCTGCTGGACACAGCATTTTTAATAGAAGCCAGGACACCACTGACCTTCTTGGTCACCTGGGCACACTGCTCGCTCGTATTCAGTTACCTGTCTATTACAACCCCCAGATCCCTTTCTGTCAGGCAGCTCTCCAACCACACTGCCCCAAGCCTGTAGTGCTGCTTGGGGTTGTTGTGGCCCAAGGGCAGGACCTGGCATTTGGCATCATTGAAACTCATCCCATTAATGCTGGCCCATTGGTCTAGCCTACCCAAGTCCCTACGCAGAGCCTCTCTACCCTCATTCAAATCAACACAGCCACCTTCTTTGCTGTCATCTGTAAACTTGCTGCTGACACTCTCTATGCCTGAATCAATGTCGCCAATAAAGATGTTAAAAAGAAGTGGTCCCAACACAGGCCCCTGAGGAACACCACTAGTGCCTGGCTGCCGACTGCATTTAACTCCATTGAGCACCACTCTCTGGGCCCTCCTGTCCAGCCACTGCTTTATCCAGGAGACAGTGTGCTCAGCCAAGCCATGAGTAGCCAATTTGTCTGCAAGAATTTTGTGGGGAACAGTATGAAAGGCTTTTCAAAAGTCTAGGACTACAACAGCAACAGNAATCAAGTGAGATTGATTTTATTGGGTGTGCTTACCTTTCCTCTCCACTTCTGAATTCCTTTCTTTGGGGAAGGAGGTGGGGAGAGGGAAGGGCATTTTACAAATTGTCATTGGTTCTATCAGATTTATTAGAGTCTCTGGGAATTTAAATTTGAACCCCAGACACAGTCTTTCTCTCATCCAGTAGCCAGGTTATCAAGTCATAGAAAGAGATCTGTTTGGTCAGACAGGACCTGTCCCTCATAAATCCACGCTGACTTGGCCTGATCCCCTGGTTTTTGTCTATATGATCTATGATGGCATTTGAGATGACCTGCTCCGTGACCTTCCCTGATGCCAAGGCAGACTGACAGGTCTATAGTTTCCCAGATCTTCCTTTCTGCCCTTTTTGTAGATAGGCCTTACATTTGCTACCCCAATTGCAGCAGAAGTCTACTCAATTTGCTGACAGGAAAATTGGAACAGGCTGCCAAGAGAAGTTACAGAGTCTTCTTCAAAACCCACCTGGATGCGTTCCTGTGTGATCTACTCTAGGTGATACTGCTCTGGCAGGGGTGTTGGACTAGATGATCTCTAGAGGTCCCTTCCAATTCCTAACATATTGTGATTCTGTGAAACAGTCTGAATCTTTGCAGCCAATTCATCTCCTCTGTGTAATAGTTTTATACTTCCACTGATTTGTAACAGGAGTTTGCACAGTGTCGCCATTGAAGTCATGGTACTGTTACCATCATCCCCTCCCATGAAACGCTGTTCAAACGGTGAAGTTGTAGAACATCTCCACAGACAGCCTACAGCAGAATCACTCATCTTACCCATACACAGAACCATCTCTCACTTCAAAAGACTGGAAGAGGTGGCACAACACCCTCCTTAGCACAATAGTAGTGCTGGACAGAGCCAGAAGGTAACGAAATTAAACCGACATTCTGTATTTTTAATCAATATATCTAACACTGTTTCTATCAACAGTCAGTAAAAAACACTTTACAGCAAAAAAACCCAAGAGTCCTAGAGCCAGCAGATGCAGCATCAACTGTCTCTTTCAATAGAAATTATTTTTCATTCTGCTGTCTGTTGGATCACCTGTATCAACTCAAGAGAGATGTTGAGGTGCTGGAGCGTGTCCAGAAGGGCAACAAAGCTGGTAAGGGGCCTGGAACACAAACCCTATGAGGAGAGGCTGAGGGAGCTGGGGGTGTTTAGCCTGGAGGAGGCTCAGGGCAGACCTCATTGCTGTCTACAACTACCTGAAGGGAGGTTGTAGCCAGGTGGGAGTTGGTCTCTTCTCCCAGGCAACCAGCAATAGAACAAGGGGACACAGCCTGAAGTTGTGCCGAGGGAAGTATAGGCTGGATGTTAGGAGGAAGTTCTTCACAGAGAGGGTAATTTGCCATTGGAATGGGCTGCCCAGGGAGGGGTCATGACCACCTAGGGTCAGGTTCAAGGTCACTCCCCCTGGAGGGTTAACCTTGTACATAACACCAGGGAAAAAAAAAAAAAGTACATCTCTAATAAGTAATATTTCTATGGAATTCAGATCCCTGCTTCTGATTTGGCTGTGGAGTTACTCACTACCAAAAACCCCAAACAACATAATATTGGCCTTCTTTTAAAAGGAGAAGCTGAATTTACCTGCCAGAAAGAAAAATAAAAACGTGAAAAGAAAAAATTATGTTGTTAAGTGCCTGAACTGATCAGAAGTTGTGAAATCTGGATCCTTACATCTATGAATTAGCATTTCTTATGACAAAAGTAATGTAACATCAGAAAATGAAGCCAAGGGGAATGATAATACATAGAATCAGCCAGGTTGGTTGAATGTTATAGAATGGTTTAGGTTGGAAGAGACCCCAAAGATCATCTAGTTCCAACCCTCTGCCACAGGCAGGGACACCTCCCACTAGAAGAGGTCGATTCATTACATTGAATATGAACTGAGACACTCAAGCACCACAAGCGTACACGACATCATTTTAAGCCTAGTGGAGAATGTGAATGAGATGGAATAGGCCAAAACCTGACAGGATTAAAGAAATAAACAAAAAAGCTCCCATTCAAAAAGTAGCACTCACACCAGCGTTTTATTGCATCCACTTGTGCTAGTTTGAGCCTAGCTAGAATGTTTTGGTGAGAAGGACTAGATCATAGGCTGTGAAATGAAAACAATGGTGAGGTCTACTTCCCTCACAGTCTTGCTGAGATGTGTAAAAAAGGCAAAGCAAAACACAGATAAAGTCACTTCACTTGCTCTCTTCGCTCTGGGCTTTTGCTCTCAGCTCTTTGCCTGCTGGGGAGCTGNAACAATAGATGCTTGGGTAATTAATGTTGGGCCACGCACACAAGTAGAAGGAAGAACAAAGCTTTGTGATGAACCTGCCTCCTTAACTTTCAAGTATCAGGCTTTGAAGCATGAACTGCTGGTTTTGTTTCAGTTTATTTTTAGTATAAGTTTAAAGACACTGCAAATTAAAGAGAACTGATTATTAAGATTTGATGAAAACTTCCTGCACAATAAATGGCTCATGGCTTCAAAAAAAATTCACTCTGATCTCAAGCTGTATATAGGTTGCCAGCTGGCTCCCAAGTTGATCACTCTGACCCAGTTCATAGATATATATAATTTCTGATGTACCTTTCAAATGCAAACCATTATATAAACCTAAACAACATTATTTTTAGCAGAAAATAGAAACCAGGTGTACTGATTTTCAAAAAGTGAAGTGTTTATCCTGCAACAAACAGCACTTCCTTATGAATGCACCCTAAATAATTGATTTGAACTTTCACTGTGCACGTTTTCCTTTGGCTGTTTTTACTCTGCCAGAACAGTTGTAACATACTGCTGCATGGAGTAATGACATGCTAAAATGTTGTAGTTGATTAGAATATTTGGTAACTGATTTTCAATTCAAAGTTAGGGCCATCTTGTAAAAATATTTAAATAAAAGAATAGCTGAAGTGGGAAGAATACATCAGCTTCACTAAGAAGGTTCAGTGTCTTTAGGTTTAATTAAGAAAGTAGGTGTTGGGGCAGGGAAGAAGAAAAGTATGTCACTTTTAACACCATGCAGAAGGTCGCAGCAATCTGTGTATTTTATTGTCAGAGACTGCCCCCTACAGATTCACCTACAGCTGCACTCACAGCAAAACACTCCTGCAGTCTCTACATGACAAACGCATAGCTACGGTTCAAATTTCAGAGATTGAATCTTCTTCATCCCTGCTGGCATTCGGTTAAAAAAACACTCCCACTCGCTCCCAGTTACCAAGGACAGTCCTTATTAAGATACGCTTTGATGGGTGATATTTACTTCAGTACAGACTACAAGCATAAGCCCTTTGTACAATCAGCATTGAATCTTCAGTAATCAAAGAACCGTGGAGAGGTCACAGGGGTGCGGTGCAGTTTCCTCTCTCATCAGTAAATAGTGATATCAACTACAACATCTCCATTGTTTCTTGTGTAACAGAATTATTACTATTTACAAGACCAATAAAGGGGAAAGGGTGAAGTGTCAAGTGTCATGGCATTAATTATGAACTCTTACTACGCATCACTAAGAGAACTGTTGAATTTAAAGTAGTTGCATAAATTCCAGCAACACAGGAACCATAATTACTTTATTAATTACCCCTTCAAAATATTTTCATACATTTAGGACATTACACCTTATAGAAGCAGAGCACTTACCTTTGGTATTGGGTCTAATGTAAGAAAAAAGATTGAGTTCCATAGGATTGTGCAGGAGGGAGAGAGCAGCAGATTCTAATCCCAGCTGCTTGGCCCTCTGGGCTTTGGTACCTTTACTCCCAGTTTTATAAGGTGCAGACTTGAAACAAACAAAAAACACAGTTACTAAAACACAAGGAAATAGTTCAAGTCATGCTATATAGAATCATAGAATGGTTTAGGTTGGAAAGGACCTCAAGGATCATCCAGCTCCAACCCCCTGCCATAGGCAGGGACACCTCCCACTAGAGCAGGCTGCTCAAGGCCTCATCCAGCCTGGCCTTCAAAGCCCGCAGAGAGGAAGCATCCACAACCTCCCTGGGCAACCTGTGCCAGTGTCTCACCACCCTCACTGTAAAGAACTTCCTCCTAACATCCAGTCTAAATCTCCCCTCTGCCAGTTTAAACCCATTCCCCCTTGTCCTGACATTACCAGACCTTGCCAATAGTCCCTCCCCAGCCTTCCTCTAGGCTCCCTTCAGATACTGCAAAGCCACTCTAAGGTCTCCTCGAAGCCTTCTCTTCTCCAGGCTGCAGAGCCCCAACTCTCTCAGCCTGTCCTCATAGCAGAGCTGCTGCAGCCCTCTGAGCATCTTCGTGGCTCTCCTCTGGACTTGCTCCAGCAAGGTTACATTTAAGCTAAGGATGAGCTGAAGAAATACTAGTGCACTCACCACATGGTCTAACTCTTCCAAAGTTCTGCAATTTAATAATGCTGTTGAAAGGCATCCAGATAATTTCCCTTCTTTCTTCAACTTCTGTATCATTGCATGTGTCTTTTTCGCAACAGTACTACAACACAACAGATTGATATTAACAGTCACATTTCACAGCAGATTGGAAACACTATTGGTTATGATCTTGTTTATTACACTGCTGAGGCTCTCTGAAATCCCTGAAGGTTGTATCTTAGGTTAATGCTCAACAAAACAAGTCCAATAATCCAAAAGATTTTTTGAGTATTAATCTAGTTCAAAACTGTATCACCATATCTTATGCCAACTGTCAGAAAAGTCATGGTACTGCTGGTCATTACTGCTATACACATTGCTGCAAGATTACTTACCTGGAAGCCAAGTAAAAAGCCTCCTAAATAAATACATGTTGACAAGCACTCACAGCTTTAATTCATATCAAGACAGTACTGCTTCATCAAGTACAAGGTACCAGACTTGAAACTCTGTGGTGGTTTGTGTGTCCCCTGTCCCCCCCACTTTAGAAATCACCCAGACTAGACTCAACTGGCTCTGGAAATATGAATGAAGCTTATATTTACAGCTAGCACAACATACAAGCAGACATTTACAGTATATACAGATATGGACAAAAATAGACAAGGGAAAAAAGGTAACACAGAAACACAACAGCCCTCCCAGAAACCTGTGTCTCCGGGGGGGGCTCTCAACCACCCCCTCACCTTCCCCCTACCCCTCTCAACCTTACCCCAGTCCCAAGGAAGAATGGAGGTTCGGCCAGGGGGACTAAGAAGCAAAGGTGAATCAGCCAAAAGCAAATGGAGGGTGAGGTTAGAAAGCAAGATGGAGTTCAGCCAGCAGCCTCAGCTCCCCAGCAGGCAAAGAGCTGAGAGCAAAAGCCCAGAGTGAAGAGAGCAAGTGACCTAATCTATGTTTTGCTTTGCCTTTTTTACACATCTCAGCAAGACTGTGAGGGAAGCAGACATCATCACTGTTTTCCTTTTACAGCCTATGATCTAGTCCTTCTCACCAAAACATTCTAGCTAGGCTCAAACTAGCACAAACTCTTAAACCTCCAGTAAAATACTTGTGTGTAAGTGTAAGCAGCAAGGTATTTTGTCACGGTTTAAATGATTTGTTCAGACAAGAACTCTCTCAGGTCACCTTCCCTCTTTGAAAACAACCTCTTGCTGGGGGATAGTGAGGAATACAAGGAGGAACACATTTTGTTGATGGAATAGCTGGCAAGTCTGTTCCTGTGCCGTCTCAGGAACACATTACCACCCAAAAGCAAGTAGAAATGAAAGAAGTCTCACATGCCACTGTGGCAGCCTATGCTGATTATTCCTTTGCTACAGTGGTCTGGGATAGTTTACCCTGCCCTTGTGATACACTGCAGCCTCAAGTAGTGCTCTTCACTACAGGCTTTGCTTCTCTCTGCCAAGGGTTTCTTAGTGAATATTTCCTCCTGAGAGTGCAGCTTACACCTAGTTGGGCTATGCATCTCCAGAACATATAAACCACTCTTTCTGACACCAAACTGGGTGGAGTGGCTTCCATGTCAGAAGGCTGTGCTGCCACTCAGCGAGACTTGGACAGGCTGGAGCACTGGGCAGGGAGAAACTGAATTAAATTCAACAAGGACAAGGGTAGAGTCTTGCACCTGGGAAAGAACAACCCCAGGGATCAGTAAAGGTTGGGGACTGACCTGTTGGAAGGCAGTGAAGGGGAAAAGGATTTGGAGGTCCTAGTTGATGGGAGGTTGACCATGAGGCAGCAGTGGGCTCTTGTGGCCAGGAGTAGGGCTGTGGCTAGTAGGTCAAGAGAGATTCTCCTGCCCCTCTACTCTGCCCTGGTGAGGCCATAACTGAAGTACTGTGTCCAGTTCTGGGCCCCCCAGTTCAAGACAGACATGGAACTGCTTGAGAGTGTCCAACGTAAAAAATGACAGAACAGCTCTGTTATGAGAAAAGCCTGAGGGAGCTGGGGTGCTGCTGCTTGGAGAAGAGGAGACTGAGAGGTGACCTCATCAGCATTTATAAATATGTGCAGGGTGAGTGCCAGGAGGCTGGAGCCAGGCTCTGCTCAGTGATGCCTGATGACAGGACAAGGGGCAATGGGAGGAAATTGGGGTATAGGAAGTTTCATTTAAGCAGAAGGAAGATTTTTTCCCTGTGAGGGTGACAGAGCACTGGAACAGGCTGCCCAGGGGAGCTGTGAAGTCTCCCTTTCTGGAGATACTCAAAATCCAGCTGGACGCATTCCTGTGCTATCTGGTCTAGGTGATCCTGCTCTGGCAGGGGGGTTGGACTGGATAAGCTTTTGAGGTCCCTTCTAGCTCCTAACATTCTATGATTCTATGAGTTAGTAGGAATTCTTTCCTCTGTAGTTTTAGCAAACTGCAGATTAATTAAGATCTTAATTTTGGCAATGAATAATGCCAGATTCCTTGTTATTTCTAGCACAAAAAAGCCCAGAACCACCCAACCAGGTATCAAGCATTAATTACCTCAGTTTTAAATTTTGGGTTTGATCAGTTCCTTTACAATTTTAGTGGGTCAAAAGTGTCAAAAGAAGGGACACAGAAGCAACAGCTGGTTGTTAGTCACCTTCCTGTATTTAACTTACTTACCGTAGCTCTTCTAACGTTTGTTGCACTTCTCTCAAGGCATCAGCCTCCAGATTATTGATCAGCTCTTTTCTATACCGGACAATAAAAGGAATTGTGTTTTCTTCTTGGAAGAGGTGAATTAAGTTTGCACACACCCATGGTTCGACATTTGTTATTTCTGACAAGGCCTGACAGAGAAAAAAAAAAACAAACAACCCAAAAAACATGTAAGAGAGGCAATAACTTCCAACAGTCACTCAAAGTTAAGAGCCACCCCCAGAATACTATGCTTGCCAGCAGGGACTACTGTCCTTCCTAAATCAGGATGCCAGGCTTCCCATAGATCCAGGCACCACCCCATGTACTCCAGAGAGACATGCAGCAACCCACGATTCCAGAAACCTGAGCAACAGGAAAAATTCAAGGAGGAGTGCCTCTTGGGAACAACAAAAACCAACACAACCACCAAAGCAAAACCAAATGAACCAACCCACAACAAATCCAAAAAAAAAAAATCACCCAAACCCAACATTTTTTAAAAGGCAAAAGACAACAAACTGCACATTGCAACTCAGAACACCTGGAAACAAACACCACAAATCCTGAGCTGATGCAACTTACACTTTAGAAACAGAATAGAATCAACCAGGTTGGAAGAGACCTCCAAGATCATCCAGTCCAACCTAGCACCCAGCCCTAGCCAGTCAACCAGACCATGGCACTAAGTGCCTCATCCAGGCTTTTCCTGAACACCCCCAGGGATGGTGACTCCACCACCTCCCTGGGCAGCCCATTCCAATGCCAATCACTCTCTCTGGGAAGAACTTCCTCCTAACATCCAGCCTATACTTCCCCCAGCACAACTTGAGACTGTGTCCCCTTGTCCTGTTGCTGGTTGCCTGGGAGAAGAGACCAACCCCCACCTGGCTACAACCACCCTTCAGGTAGTTGTAGACAGCAATGAGGTCCCTCCTGAGCCTCCTCTTCTCCAGGCTAAACACCCCCAGCTCCCTCAGCCTCTCCTCATAGGGTTTGTGTTCCAGGCCCCTCACCAGCCTTGTTGCCCTTCTCTGGACATGTTCCAGCACCTCAGCATCTCTCTTGAATTGAAATAATTTGATACTACCATATTACTAAAGGTTCCAAGATGAACCAAGCCTCGTAAATTAAACACAAGTTTGTACCATTTGGGCTTTCTAAAGATACAGCATACAATATGGAATCAAGGACAAACTACCTAAGTACCATAGAGGCTGACATAAAAGCATTTCAAAAGCTTTATTCAGAAGCCTAAAAATATATCAACTCCTACACAATCATATTCACTGATTTTAGAGCAGCAGTACACAAAGACCAAATTCTCTGTCTGTATTCCTAGGAATATTTTAGAAGACTTGGGAATAGAAGTTGTCACCTTTCCTAAGCAGGCAGTGCTAAAGATAATGAATAGAATGTATCCAAACTATTCCCATTCTGTTCCTAATAAAATCTTCCATAAGCACACAGACTCCCCAGAACAGGAGCTATCCTAAAACTGTCTTTACCCAAATGGCTTCAAAGTAACTTCCTACACAAACAAACATGACATCTTCCTTGATGTTACTGCAATCTCCTCCTTGACAATACTGTATATTGATATACACTCTCAAGTGAGTCTCTACAGCAAAATGATCCACATGAGCTATGTCTTAAATTCTGAAACACTGCACAGACATCTCAGAATTCTCAGTAACACTTCCTGCATAAGATTCAGTTGACTATATCTACAAAAAACCCACGTGCTGACACAAGGGAAATGTGCAAAGGGGCAAGTTCTGTACTAAGGAGTGTCAAAGTCACAGACATTAGAATAATGTCAGTTTGAAGTTTTAACAGTTACCCACCAACAGTTATACTCATATATGTATTATGACAATTTAAACTGAGGTTAAATGACTTCTTAACAGCACAATGACTCTCTGACACTCCAACTGATAGCAAGCAGAATGAAATTGTATATTAAGGTTCTAAGGGGTAATTACCTAGGAAATGGTTTCATCAATATCTCAGAAAAGAAAAAGATCTCATACCTGAACAATATCCCAGTTCATTTCAAATTCTTCTTTTACTTTACTGCCTCCTAGATTTTTAGCTGGCTTTCCTTCAGGACACGTAGTCAACTTAACCTTCTTCAAAGGTGGTTCATCAAATGCAAAATCCTTCTCAGATGTCTCATGTTTGACTTGATTTCCCACCACAGGAACACTTGTTGAAGGTTTTTCATCCCTCTCCGAACTCTTCCCTTGGAATGAATTTACTTCCATTTTTACAGGCACTTTCAGCTTTTGATTTAAGGTTTTTGTTTTAGTGTCTGCATCTTCTTCCTTAGGTTTTAGGAGCTGTGTTCCAGTATCTTTCGCAGGAGCAACAGGCAAGGATACATCCTGCCAAAAAGGCATTGAAACCATATTAAGAATTGAATGTTACAAATCAATTCAACATTTCAATTGAAACCTATGAAGATTTGATACTAGACATAGTTTTCCCAAATTGTATTTCTACCTGACATGGAAATATCAATCCAGAAATGAAGTAACCTGAAATGAATGTTGTGTGGAAGAAAAGTTACAAGCATACCTAGCAAAACTGAGCAAAGAAAATTATCCTGAAAAGATACCACTCACAGTCTCACAGTATCACCAAGGTTGGAAGAGACCCCATAGATCATCAAGTCCAACCCTTTACAGCACAGCTCAAGGCTAGACCATGGCACCAAGTGCCACGTCCAACCCTGCCTTGAACAGCTCCAGGGACGGCGACTCCACCACCTCCCTGGGCAGCCCATTCCAGTAGCCAATGACTCTCTCAGGGAAGAACTTTCTCCTCACCTCGAGCCTAAATTTCCCCTGGCGTAGCTTGAGGCTGTGTCCTCTTGTTCTGGTGCTGGCTGCCTGAGAGAAGAGAGCAACCTCCTCCTGGCTACAACCACCCTTCAGATAGTTGTAGACAGCAGTAAGGTCTGCCCTGAGCCTCCTCTTCTCCAGGCTAAACAATCCAAAAACCAATTGGGCTCTCCTTCAGAAGACACTGACCTACAGTCCTTCCCTCCACTCAAGAAAGGAACAGCAGGGCAGGAAAGCACTCTTCTAATGAGGTGTTAGGCACTGCACCCCAACTAGAACTGAGATTTGGTCCGATAAGACAACCTTGGACAAGCCGCATCTTTTTTCCCTGGATTTCTCCAGAGGTTATCATCAGAAGCCAGAAGGACTGGCTCCTCTCATGACCTGAATCTTTGACAGAAGTTAAGCAACTTCTGATACAAGTGCACCTTATGTTCATCATAATAAAACTGCAGTTCTTACTGGGTTGAACAGCCATGTTCACCAGCTGGTGAAAAGGTGTCAGAGAAAGGCGAACCACAGAAACCAGATATACTAGAGTGTTTGGTTTTCATTAGAGAAAGAACAGAGATACTTATTCATCTTTCTTGCTGAAAGATATCTCCAGGGAAACCCACACCCCATTACTGCTGGCTAAAATTTTAAAGGAGGGTCCTTAGATCTGTGACACTTACATACCTGAGAAAGCAACATTTATCAAATACACCAAATATTCATAGTAACAGAGGGATCAGTCAAGCTGACCAGACTCAGGCAACCGAGCACATCATAGACGGAAAACTTCTGCTCACGGATTTGCTAACCACAGTATTTAAATGTCTCCTTGTGCTAGTTTGAGCCTAGCTAGAATGTTTTGGTGAGAAGAACTAGATGACAGGCTACGAGAGGAAAACAAGGCTGATGTCTACCTCACTCATTGGCTTGCTGAGATGTATAAAAACAAAAAGCAAAACATAGATAACTCACTTCTGCTGCTGGGGAGCTCCGAGCTGCATCTCTCTCTCTCTAACCTCACCCTCCGTTTCTTTGACTAATCCACTTTGCTTCCTAACCCCCTGGCCAAACCTCCATTCTTCCTTGGGACTGGGGTAAGGCTGAGAGGGGTAGGGGGAAGGTGAAGGGGTGGTGAGAGCCCCTCCTGGAGACTCAGGTTTCTGGGAGGGCTGTTGTGTTTCTGTATTACCTTTTATCTTGTTATATTTCTGTCTATAACTGTATACACTGTAAATATCTGCTTGGATATTGTGCTAGCTGTAAATATAAGCTTCATTCCATTTCCAGAGCTGGCTGAGTCTAGTCTGGGTGATTTCCAAAAACCATCACACTCCTGCTTACAGATACTCACCATTTCCTCTTTTATTGCTACCTTCTTTATCTTTTTTCTGGCCACAGCTGACCGTGAAGCAGCAACTTTTTTAGGTTTTGCCTCATTTTTCTTTGGCAACCGAGGTCTCTTGGCCATTTTGCTTTCTGGCTCCCACTCCTCCTCTTCCTCATCTGATTCAGAGCTCCTGAAAAACAAACAATATTGCTTATGAGAAGAACTTAAAAAAACCACCAAAACAAAACCCACAAACATAAGCAAGATGGTCTGAGTGTGTTCTGACATGAAAGGAAGGAAACAGAACAATGAACTCAACAAATAAAGGTCTTCCATGCTGCTGCAGAACTAATGCCTGCAACAATTTATTAAGCTTTCCTCATGCAGGTCACTGAGATGTATACACACCTCATAGAATCATAGAATGGTTTAGGTTGGAAGGGACCTCAAGGATCATCCAGCTCCAACCCCCTGCCATAGGCAGGGACACCTCCCACTAGAGCAGGCTGCTCAAGGCCTCATCCAGCCTGGCCTTAAACACCTCCAGGGAGGAAGCATCCACAACCTCCCTGGGCAACCTGTGCCAGTGTCTCACCACCCTCACTGTAAAGAACTTCCTCCTAACATCCAGTCTGAATCTCCCCTCTGCCAGCTTAAACCCATTCCCGCTCTGTGATGGTTCTTCTTGTTCCCCTTGCTGTCCCTAGCCAGATTCAGTTCCAGCTGTGCTTTAGCTTTCCTAACCTGAGCTCTGGCTGCATGGACAATTTCTCTGTATTCATCCCAGGTTCCCTGTCCTTGCTTCCACTCTCTGTAGGCTTTCCTTTTGCACCTAAGTGTGTCCAGGAGCTCCCTATCCATCCACGCAGGCTTCCTGGCATTCCTGCCT
>WAAF01015183.1:113003-130903 GCA_013400475.1 Tricholaema leucomelas
GCTCCAGAGATTCTAGTTTATCACTGATGTAGAGGGCAACACCCCCTCCCCTTCTTCCCTGCCTGTCCCTCCTGTAGAGCCTATAACCATCTATCCCTGCACACCAATCGTGAGATCCGTCCCACCATGTCTCAGTGATTCCAATGACATCATAGCCCTGGAGACTTGCACAGATTTGCAATTCTTCTGATTTTGTTTGAACAATTGGCAATTCAGTTTTACCTTTTCTTCACTGTGAAGATCATACAATGGTTTAGGATGGAAGTGACCTTAAAGATCATCCAGTTCCAACCCTCCACCATAGGCAGTGACACCTCCCACTAGAACAAGTTGCTTAAGGCCTCATCCAACGTAGCTTTGAACATCTCCAGGGAGGGAGCATCCACAACCTTCAGATAGTGGAAGGCCACTACAAAGGCTCCCTGAAACCCTCTCTTCTCCAGGCTGAAGAGCCCCAGCTCTGGTAGCCTGTCCTCAAAGCAGAGCTGCTCCAGCCCTCCAAGCATCTTTGTGGCCTCCTCTGGACTTGCTCCAACAGTTCCATGTCCTTCTTATATTGGGAGCTCCAGAACTGCACACAGGACTCCAGGTGGGGTCTGAGGAGAGCAAAGGGGCAGCATCTCCCCCTTGCCCTGCTGACCACACTTCTCTTGCTGCAGCCCAGCACACAGTTGCTGCCTGGGCTCCACTCACACTGTCAGCTTATGTTGAGGTTTTCATCAACCCAGATCCCCAGGTCCTTTTCCTCAAGGCTGCTCTCAGCCACTCGCCACCCAGTCTGGATTTGTGCTTGGGATTGTGCCAACCCAGGTGCAGGACCTTGCACTTGGCCTTGTTGAATTTCCTGAGGTTGGCCTATCCAGGTCCCACTCTATGGATCCCTGCCATCTAGCAAGTCAACTGTGCCACACAGCTTGGTGTCATCTGCAAACCTGCTGAGGGTATATATATATATACACAAAGAGGTAATTCACATTTTGTAATGGATTAGAAGTTCTGTACATTGAAATTTTTCAATCAAGCTCATGCTTAGCACAAACTTTAAAAGTTTCTAAGGAAAAACAAAAGCAATCTTACGAATTAAGTGAAGACAGTTCATAGTCTTCTGATGTAAGGGCTTTGGCTTCAGATTTCACCCTCCTTGGTAGAAATGACATCTGGTGATAGAAGTGAGAAAAAAGAAATAGAACATTTGTTTGAAGCTGTATTCTTGGTCAGCCTTTAAACTCACTGCAAAGCATGCCCTCATAATGTCTTCACCAATCACAAAGGTTTCCTCCAGAGAAAGTTTGAATTTTTTAGTATCCAAGAACTTAGACCACAGTAGTGCATGTTCAATAACCTTTTCAACTGAACAGATAAAGAAGCATTCCAGCCTCTCAAACTACTTTTCTCTTGAAAAAAAAAGGTAACTATTTGGCTTGCATGTAAAGATATCCTAGCAAAGAGAGTGCTGATTCTCAGACATATAATTGTGTGTCACTTACCTACTATGCTATCTTTCCTCCATCAACCAAAGCAGCAAAGAAAAAGATTGAGCAAAGTGAGCTCTCTTATGGTTTTTATGTGAATAGGACTACAAGAAGGTTGTCCATTTTCACAGTATCACCAAGGTTGGCAGAGACCTCATAGATCATCAAGTCCAACCCCTTACCACAGAGCTCAAGGCTAGACCATGGCACCAAGTGCCACGTCCAATCCTGCCTTGAACAGCTCCAGGGACGGCGACTCCACCCCCTCCCTGGGCAGCCCATTCCAGTAGCCAATGACTCTCTCAGGGAAGAACTTTCTCCTCACCTCAAGCCTAAATTTCCCCTGGTGCAGCTTGAGGCTGTGTCCTCTTGTTCTGGTGCTGGCTGCCTGAGAGAAGAGAGCAACCTCCTCCTGGCTACAACCACCCCTCAGGTAGTTGTAGACAGCAATAAGGTCTGCCCTGAGCCTCCTCTTCTCCAGGCTAAACAATCCCAGCTCCCTCAGCCTCTCCTCAGAGGGTTTGTGCACATTACCTCACAGGCACAACAGTAATGTTTCCATCATTAAAAAAGCATTTTTCATGTTTTCAGGAGTACTGCATCCAGTTCTGGAGCCACTATTACAAGAGGGATATGGATGTGCTGGAAGGTGTCCAGAGAAGGGCCACGAGGATAACCAGAGAGCTGGAGCACCTCTCTTACAAGGAGAGACTGAGGGAGTTGAGGCTGTTCAGTCTGGGGAGGAGAAAGCTCCGAGGTGACCTTTTTGTGGCCTTTCAGTATCTTAAGGAGGCCTAGAAGAAAGCTGGGGAGGGACTTTTTAGGATGTCAGGTAGCAATAGGACTAGGGGCAATGGAACAAAGCTAGAAATGCATAGATTCAAACTGGATGTCAGGAAGAAGTTATTTGCCATGAGAGTGGCGAGACCCTAGAACAGGTGGCCCAGGGAGGTGTTTAAGGCCAGGCTGGATGAGGCTTTAGACAGCCTGATCTAGTGTGAGGTGTCCCTTCTCATGGCAGGGGGGTTGGAACTAGGTGATTCTTGTGGTCCCTTCCAACCCTGACTGATTCTATAATGATTTCCAGAATTAGGTAACCCCTCTGATCCATTTTTTGCTGGCACTGGGACATTTTTCACCTGGTTAAGTCCCACAGTTCTCAGTCTTCAAACCATTTACCTTACAACATTGCCAGTCATGCTTCTTCAGCTAATCCAAGTAGGTGGGTATCTTTTAGTTTTTAAACCATTCTGGAAGCTACTGATCACTCTAACCAGCTTCTTCATAGGTACCCATTGAATCATAGCAAGGAAAAAAGACATATCTGTTCTCTCACTTGAGCTACATAGCACTGCTACCTAAACTTCTTTGCCAGTTCTGAACTTTCAGCATATCACCATGACAGTCTGCAGGCTTACTCAAAAGCACAGGTATAGGGAAATCCTCTTCTGGAAGGTCATTCTCCTGCTAGTATTTCCCTCTTACCTTAAGTGGCCAAGGGCAGAGTCTCTAAGTATCTCAACATTAATACTATTACATAAGATTATGGTAAAACTTACTCCATAAAGACAATTGTACTTCCTGCCATCCAATACTGGTGAATGATTTAAGTCACAGAATCACAGAAACATCCAGGGTGCAAAAGCCTCTCAGCATCACCAAGTCCAACCTATAACCCTACTCCACAAGATTCTCCTTAAACCATATCCCCAAGCACCACATCCAAACCATCCTTACACACATCCAGGGTGGGTGAACTCAACCACCTCCCTGGGCAGCTCATTCCAGTGCATGACCACTCTCTCAGTGAAAACCTTTTTCATAATATATAATCTAAATCTACCCAATCTCAACTTGAGGCCATCCCCTCTTGTTCTGTCTCAAACTACATGTGTGAAGAGACAAACAGAATAGAATAGAATCAATCAGGTTGGAAGAGACCTCCAAGATCATCCAGTCCAACCTATCAACCAGCCCTATCCAGTCAACCAGACCATGGCACTAAGTGCCTCAGCCAGGCTTTTCCTGAACACCACCAGGGACGGTGACTCCACCACCTCCCTGGGCAGCCCATTCCAATGCCAATCACTCTCTCTGCCAACAACTTCCTCCTAACATCCAGCCTATACTTCCCTTGGCACAACTTGAGGCTGTGTCCCCTTGTCCTGTTGCTGGTTGCCTGGGAGAAGAGACCAACCCCCACTAGCTACAACCTCCCTTCAGGTAGTTGTAGACAGCAGTGAGGTCTGCCCTGAGCCTCCTCTTCTCCAGGCTAAACACCCCCAGCTCCCTCAGCCTCTCCTCATAGGGTTTGTGTTCCAGGCCCCTCACCAGCTTTGTTGCCCTTCTCTGGACACCTTCCAGCACTTCAACATCTCTCTGGAGTTGAGGAGCCCAGAACTGGACATAGGACTCAAGGTGTGGCCTGACCAGTGTTGAGTACAGGGGAAGAATAACCTCCCTCCTCCTACTGGCCACACTAGGACCAGCCTGTCCACAATGTCCCCTCAGGTAGCTGTAGACAGCAATGAGGTCTCTCTTCAACCTCCTCTTTTTCACACTAACCATCGCCAGCTCCCTCAGTCACGCCTCATAAGATTTATTCTCTAAACCCTTCACCAAGTCTTTGTATCAGAGTAAGAATAGAGGAGCTCCTTGGTTTACGCAACCAGGCATTTTTCACGTTCTTAACAAACAGATTAGTATTTGCTTCTATATCCTTAGTCCAAGTCTACCTGTCATCACACAATGCACTGAATGAAGTAGAATTACAATATAGCACATATAAAACTGACATGGCAAGGCATGATATAGAAAATTATACATAATAAGGCTAAAAATTATTGAACAGTTCCATTTCTTTATTCTTTTCATTTCTTGGATTTTCCACTTAAAAAAAATTCATTAGATCATCTTTTAAGTGTTTTTTGTCCTTCAGAAAGCTGCAGAGGTATCAAACACTTGATGGAAAAGATCAAAGAAGATAAGAGCAGCATAGAACTTGTCTTCTGTTTGACTCATCAATATTTTGTCTTTTCTTACAAGGGCACAGCAAGTTGGGACTGGTATCAAATACATAAACTCTAACTTTAGTTACATCATTATCTAATGAATTTTCTTGACAAGAGTGATAACTTTGTTTCTAAAGCTTTTTCACCTGTGCTTAATTTGAACTAAGGTAAGGTCTGAATTCAAAGCACAAAACCTACTTCAGAGTAAGTCTCCACGAACAGACAAGCCTTGGGTCAGAAAGCAAAATAGTTCTACAACTCAAAGTAAAAGGCTAATACCAAAAAGCATGGTGAGATGAATATCGAACATGGGTATTAGAAAGGAAAATAGAAGTCATATCTCACTGTGAGGTCGGGCCAAGTTATAACTACCTCCTGGTCTAACAATGTACGCAGTAAACTAACTGTACCTCATACTTAGAATCATAGAATTGTTTGGGTTGGAAAAGACCCCTGAGATCATGGAGTCCAACTATCAAGACCTCTGATCCAGGCCAGAAAGGACCTGCAAGATCAAGTCCAGAAAAAGAATCTTAGGTTGCTACACATATTTTTGTTTATAAGAAATTATTTTTTTATTAAAATCCACAAAAGTACTCCTGAGTTAACTCCAAACTGCCAGACAGCTGTCTGCTAAATTTTCCTCCAGAGCTGCCTGTGCTAGGGTGTGCTAACACCTACAGTTAATGACTAAGAAAAACAGTCCTTCAGTGATTCAGTGAAGGGGAGGAAGGAAGAGGACGAAAAAGCAACAAGTCCAAATGCCACTGATGATGATGAATAACTATTACAGTTTCGGGTTTTTTAATAGTTTAGAAACAGTGCCTGAAGTGAGGTAGGAAAACTGAAGAAACAGGCAAATGGTTGTACTCAGTGTGGAGCACCTGCAATTTTGACTGCACTGACTACATGACAAGGAAACAAGAAGCCACTGACTGCTCTGTGTGCCGCTTGTACTGGGATATGGTCCCTCTATGTCTCCTGCCTTGTGTTGATGGAGCTTGGAAGAGCCCTATTCACCCTCCCATAGCATGCTGTGATCGAGACAGCAAGAAGCTGACCACTTGTCTCCTACAATACTTTCCAGACAGGCTGGCTTTGGTAGAAAACTGCCTTTACCTCCTCCTTCTCTGTTGCTTTCAGGTACTCATACTCAAAGTGAGTGCTGGTTTTTACCCTGAGGAGTGAACCTATCTCTTCCATAGATCTGTGTACCCTTCCTAAACCCAGAGAAGTCCCATAGCAGTAGAAGAGTCTGTTACAAAGCAGTGCGCAAGTTATCCACCCATCCTATGAAAGATTTCACTGGCTTGCCAGCTGGCATATTGAATTCCTACAAGCTCTGTTCTAACATTTACTAACACATGATGATCTGTGAGGTCTCTTCCAACCCTGATGATACTATGATACATTTTTTTCTTACTTCATGTATGTTGTCAGAAACTGCCTAAATTTTTAAACATGTTGTTCTCTGTGAACAACAGATCTTAATAATCATCTTGCTAACTACACTTTGCTTCCATGGCCAGGCAACATGATCTAGGCTCAGGAAACTTGACTGTGACCAACTCTCATTTCCTTTCAGATCTATCCCCATATGATCTTTTGCTTCTCTGCAATAAGCCAAAAGCTTAACACTCAAACACGCTTAACATTCAACCACAATTAATCCTTGTTCAAGGGAATCAGAACTCTTCTGGTCATCCCTATCCCAAACGACAGCAGGTAGGATGAAATGTCATCAATGGAAACACCCAAATTCTCTTTGCTTCACACACTCTGTAATCACTAAAGCCTTGCTTCTCCACAAAACCCAAAATGTTTTAAGTGGAAGTACTTCTGAGAGACACAGAAAAGAGGGACAACTTTGTGGAGTTCTTACACTGTCCAATGAGGAAAAGATGAAGTTATTTCAGTCTCTGCTGCTGTAAATGTATCTCCCAGGTCTACATATACATTGTAAATACACCTCCAAATAGCTTGGCATCACTTTGGTTGTCAGATATTTTGTTCCCACCACTTCTATTCTCTGATCTAACGCAGAGCTCAACACGTAAGAGCTATCGTGATGGCTGTGAATAGCACACTTCTCCCTGCCTGTCAGCTACTCACTGAAATAAAGCTAGTGTAGCTTCATGTTGGGCCACACCAGGAATAAACAAGAATGACAGAGTATTTCTTATTATGTATAGAGTCTTAATATCAGTATGCACAAAGCATGCAGCAAGGAAGTAATCAGTCCTCTGGTCTCTCTCCCCAAAAATGAGTTCTAGATTGCATGTAAAATATAAGTAGATAGGGGCTTTAAAGGCCTTATAATGTTAAATAGCATTCCAAGTCCCATTTACAGATATATACTGTTCACCCTTCCTAATCATGAAAAGATACAACTGATTAAAAGTAAATTTCTTAGTATGTGAATCCAGAAGGCATAAGTGACTGTTTGAAGAAAGAAAAGTTTAATTATAGTGATTCTAATTTAATTACTTTTACACTCCTTTTCCCCTGACCATTCTCCCAAAAGCCTAAAAAAGTCCCCACACCCAGCACAAGGTTGTTTTGTAGCTCCACCACTGGAGCAACTATTTCCAGAGCCAGAAATTGCTCTGAGAATCCTAACAGACTGTGATATCTTCTACAGAGCACTTTGAAAACAAACTATACTTAACAGATGAAAAGTTAGAGAAAAGATTATACTTTCACAGTATGATCAAAGAGTGTCATTTGGGCAATTTTAAAACTCATAACATTACTATGGCGACGAGGCTGGTGAGAGGCCTCGAGCACAGCCCTACGAGGAGAGGCTGAGGGAGCTGGGATTGTTTAGCCTGGAGAAGAGGAGGCTCAGGGGAGACCTTATTGCTGTCTACAACTACCTGAGGGGTGGTTGTAGCCAGGAGGAGGTTGCTCTCTTCTCTCAGGCAGCCAGCACCAGAACAAGAGGACACAGCCTCAAGCTGCGCCAGGGGAAATTTAGGCTTGAGGTGAGGAGAAAGTTCTTCCCTGAGAGAGTCATTGGCTACTGGAATGGGCTGCCCAGGGAGGTGGTGGAGTCGTCGTCCCTGGAGCTGTTCAAGGCAGGATTGGACGTGGCACTTGGTGCCATGGTCTAGCCTTGAGCTCTGTGGTGAAGGGTTGGACTTGATGATCTGTGAGGTCTCTTCCAATCCTGATGATACTATGATACTACTATGATACTACATTAAGTCACATAGAGCCCTCATCAGCAGAGCAAAACAGATACGAATATCAACAAGCCTACTGCACCTTACCACTGTATCTTCAAGCAAAGATACAAAAGTAAAAAAAACCAAACAACACACACAACACCACTACACGTATATTTTTAAATCAACTTTTATCAGTAACTACAGAAAAAGCCTCTCCAGCAGAAAAGCACATGGAAATTTCTAAAGCTCTCTTACAGTTTACCTAAAGGAATGTGCTCTTTCCAGAAAGAAATCCTATGCAGGAAGCTCCTCCATCTTTGCTCTAGAGCCTCTGCCTTTCTAGCCTGAGTAGAAGAGCAGGGATAATAGAATTTTGCATTGTAAGTTCTTCTAAAATTACATAGTACTAAACAAATGACAGTTTACTATAACATCAAGAATCTGGAGCAGGACATGAAATGCACTATGAATCCCATGACAAGTGAATTTCAGACCACTGTTAGTAGCGGCACAATGGTCCACTTTGATTATTACAGGTAGGCTCTCAATGGTTTGATTTTGCTAGGTATTTGAAGACACTTCCATTTCATGCTAGAGTAACACCCTAAGAAGAAATCCAAGTGTGAACAGTGTGCTGTCAGCAGCAAAGGGAAAAAACGCTACACAGGCCAGCGGTAGTGATTTGTATAGAAATTATTCTATTACTCCAGAAGGTTTTTATCACCTGTAACAACTAAACTGTACTTCAAAATGTAAATCCAACTTACTGTAATCTTCTTGATGTTAAAACCTTGCAGAATCCCAGATACTTTTACTAAGAGAAGCTGGAGCAGCAGATTTCCAAGAACTTTTCGTGCACAAAGCCAGTCAGGATTGCCTAAGAAATAAGTCATAGACATAGATCAGGAGACTCTAGTGCCAAGTGAAAAACTACAGACAGAAAGAAAGAGAGCCATACAGGGTACATACATACAGAAAAACAGTCCCCAAAGCTAACCATAAAGCAAAAAGGTGTAAGACTACAAGAAGGACAACCTACTGCTACAACTTAGAGGAATACCTCCAGAAAGGCAAATCAAGGTTGTGCCCTTAGAAAGCACTCTCCTCCAAGCCTGTTCCTACAACTAGCTAGCAGTGCCACTTAAAGGGAAAAGGAACAACCTGCATTATGCAACAGCCTGCCAGTGAAGCAGTAGAGATGCACACAAGAAACAGGATGAATGCTTTCCATCATTTTCAACCACTTTAATCCTTTGTGAAAACAGACATCATCTGAAAACAGGATATTGCTTCAGATTCAGAAAGACTGCTACATTACATGTAGCTACTCCTTTTCTCCAATCCAACAAACTAGCCATACAGTAACACTCCCATCCAGTTTAATTGGATGGGACGTCTTCACTCTTTGGAAGCATACAGCAGACAGGCATCTGCTCTGCACGACAGCCACAGCAGATTTTATCGCACCAGTAACGCTCATTTTGGAGCCATGAGACTACAAAGAGGAGTCAAGATTAAACGGACTGTTGCTAGGTGACTCACTACCATCCAAATCACTGCTTTGCGGCCCAGAAACGTGACCAGGCTTAAAATACACTCTACAAACTTCGACGACCTATTCTCCTCCAAACGACATCCCACTTTCCTCAGCTCTGTTACCAGCATTCAAGACGAAGGGCTAACGGAAATAAATTTCACCCCTCGCACCTGGGAAGGTCATAGATTCATGAGAATAAGCACGGGAATAAGGCCAAATCGGCCCCTAGGGAGGGCGGGGGCACAGAGGGCATCCCAGCCGAGGCCGGGAGCTAAAACACCCTCCCGCTTCAGCCCCAGCTCGGTGGGTGGCTCGACTGCTGCCCGCATCGAGGGTCCCGCTCGGACGCTTCCCCCCCGGCTTTCGCCCAACAGGGCCCCGAGGAACGCCTTCCCCGTGAGCCGGGGGAGGACAAACGGAGACCCAGGAAGCAAATGGCTGGCTTCCACCCGAACAACTGAGACCACAGGAAACCCCTCGCTTGCCGGCCTTGCCTAGCACGGAGGGCACCGGGGCCGACGCAGCCCCGCAAGCCGATGCCCGCCCTGCCTCGCCCGCTCGCTCAGCCTAGGGCTGGCGGGAGGCTTCCCCAGACGTTACCCCCTGCTGCCAGCTGCCGCGTTTGAAAGGGCCGCCAGGGCAGCCATAGTAGAGCCGCCCGCCCGACGCGCCGCAGGGAGGAGGAGGAAGCGACTGCTACGTTGCGCCGCAGGAAGCGGGTACCGGAGCGGGGTGGGGTCAGAAACTGCCCCGCCCCACCCCCCCGTGTACGGTGGCTCTCGCCAGCAGCGAAGGGCTTGCGATTGATGCTGGAGCTGTCGGGCAATTCCGGGGGCGGCAATGCCCACGGCCCTACACCGCTGCGCTACCGGCTGACACCAGACGGATTGGCCACGCCACCTCCGCCAGGTGGCGCCTGAGTGGCGGCTGCGGTGCTTGCGCCGCCCCGCCCCCGCGCCCGCCGCTGTCCCTGTGCCAGGAGAGCGGAGCGGAGAAGGGGTGCGGGATGGGTGGCGGCAAGCCTGCTCGTGTGCTGGTGCCTGTGGTGGGCAGGGTGGACACTGGGATTCCTCATCTGGAATACTGCCTTCAGTTCTGGGCTCCCTAGTTCAGGAACTACTGAGAACAGTCCAGCGGAGCGCCACTAAGATGATTAGGGGATTGGAACATCTGCTTTTTGAGGAAAGGCTTAGAAAGCTGGGTTTGTCCAGCCTGCAGAATAGGAGAGAGGAGCGGATCTCATTAATGTTTCTGAATATCGAAAAGACAAGGATGGAGCCAGATTCTTCTCAGTAATGTGCAGTGATAGGACAAGGGGCAGTGGACACAAACTGAAAAACGTGAGGTTCCACGTAAGCCTAAGGGAAAAATTCTTCCCTTTGAGGATGGCAGAGCACTGGAACCGGCCCTCCCGTGACAGTGTGTCTCTGCCTGTGCCTCAGCACTCCTGCTTCTTAGGTGGGTGTAGGTTGCAGGAAGGACCATTTCCAGCATCCTGCTAGGGCCTAACATGGCCTCAAGGTACCTCGGGTGCAACGCGCTGATGGTGTTCCGTGGTGGTTACGACTCGACTCTTCCCCTCATGTTGTTTACCAGCCCTGGCCCTGACAAGATTGGGTTAAGGTGTAAAGGCCGTGGAGTCAAGTGTCCCCGAATCTGCCGCAGTGCAGAGAGATCAGCTGCCTTTCACTTAAAGAGTGGAGATGTGAAATACCTAGGTTCAGTTCTTGGTTGGTGGCAGTTTGAAGGGTGTCAGAAATATTTCCACTGTTTTGCTATCCAAAATAATCTGTCCGTGAAGTGGGGTTAGTTATTTTTCACAAGGTTGGTTATTAGGAGTCAGAAATCATTGTTGTAGGAAGCTGAGATACTGTATCCAAAGTGACTGTAGAAGACATAGAAACAGCTACATGCCCTTTCTGCCAGCCCACTGAGTAGACAGCAGCATGTAGATGCAAACAGACATAGGCTGTTTATGATCCTTTGCCCATGCAGACTATAATTTACATTATTTTTCCTTACAGACATTTTCACTCTAGTGCTGGAAAAAGTGTCCAAATGTCAGTCTCCCTCTTACAGTTTCATATTAAGTTGTGCATCCCTGAAATCTCTCCATCTATTGATTTTTTTTTTTTTCATCTATATCTACTAAGTTAATGTTCAAGCAAGGATTCTCCCGAGTCTGTCTCATGCACAGAGTTTAATGGGTGCTGGTTTCTGGAGCCGTCACAAGAAGAGCAGAGAAAGTAGGCTGCTACATTAAAGCTGCCTTCTGAGCTTCCATTACCCTAAAAGGTCTTCTGCTTTGTATCATAAATATTTGTAACTTGTGGTCATAACTACCAGCCGGCTGTCCTCTAGCCTCGGAACAGCAACATCTTAAATGTAACTAAGGTATAATAAATAATTCATATTTTTTCATCTTGACTTTATAATGAATGTGTGTTTAATGGTCTGGAATGACTTTAAACACAATAATGTTCAATGCCGTTTCTTTTTCCATGGAGTTTACCTGACCTCTATAGCTTTCAGGGGCCTAAAAAGAGACTTAATGCACATACTTGTCTTTGTGCATGGAGTTGGATCTCTGGTGCCAAATCTTCAGCTGATAGAAACTGTCACAGCTCTGTTGATGTAAATAGGGCATGTGATTTATACAAGCCGGGGATCTGACTCACACATCTCACAAGGACTGCTCACACATTTAAAGGTAATCAGGTGTGTAAGTGCAGGCTCAGAGCTGATTCACTTACAATTTTGTCCTAGTAAGAGCTAAGCAAATGGTAGTTTAATGTAACACTAAGGAAATAACCATTGCTAAGACTGAGTTACTGTAATTTAACCAGATAATGTCATAGAAATTAAATCATGTTACAACCTCAAAAAGCTTTTTTTTTTTCAGCTGAGTCTTCATAATTTTTAATAGGTAATTTTCTGATTTTTTTGTATTTCAGATCAGATGCTGTTTTTCAAGGTA
This sequence comes from Tricholaema leucomelas, assembly GCA_013400475.1. Taxonomy (NCBI): domain Eukaryota; kingdom Metazoa; phylum Chordata; class Aves; order Piciformes; family Lybiidae; genus Tricholaema lacrymosa; species Tricholaema leucomelas. The sequence continues at coordinate 125,171 of WAAF01015183.1, forward strand.
ACTTGAAAACGATCTTTAAAATATAGGAACTTGGTGCACTATGTAGCGAAAGACAAAAGATTCTGACTATAAATAGTTTTTAAATTATATTTAAATACATGGTCTGGTTATATTTTGTAATACCTGTAGTGAAACTTTGTGCAGAATATAAACAATTGTCTATGTCATCAGACTCCTTTGATGCACTGGATTGAAAGTACATATCATAGAGTCAACCTCGTTTCTCTTAATAGTTTGAAATGAGGTCACTGTTCTTAAAAGGATGGGCTAAACCTGTACAAATGATTATAAAGAAATTGACTAAATAAAAGTATGTTTTCTTTTGGTTGTTGGGTTTTGTTTCTCATGCTTGCCTGAAGTGACACCATTCCTTATCTGTAATCAGTACTTTTACTGCCTGTTCTGGCATATGTATTCTATGCTGGCAGGTTTTCTCAGATTTGTTGATAATGACTACTGCTGCAAAATAGTAAGACTGAAATTTCTCTAAACCTTTAAAAAGGCACTTACACATTTCTTTCAAAGCTGTGTTCAAAACATCCAACCAGTTGTAAAATCAAGTATACCAAATTTAAAACTCTCTAAATTGGATGTCTAACTGTACAATTTTTTTTCCTCTCTTCCATATGTGGGATTTAATTTCTAATGCTGTAGGATTTAATTTCCAATGCAGTGCTTCATATAATGCTTGGCCTTTGTGCTGCTGTCTTTTTGATAAAGGCTAGACCTAACATGAATAAATCAGTGTCTGAACTCCTGCATGCTGGTGTTCTTAGAGCTCCACTCAGGAAAGTACATGCTTATGTTTATCTCTATTCAAGATAGCAAACTAGTAAAAAAGCAGATTAAAGCATAGGACTAAGTTTAAGCACAGATTACTCTTCTGGTTTCAGAAGGACTTACGTATCAGCCTATTCCAGTATTGCCCTGAATAGAATGCTTTCTCAAGATCAGGCTTAAAAAATCTTTAGCAGAAAGTGTGTGTATGTGGTTTTTGCAAGCAAAAGATCCACCTTTGCTCTGCTCTGACCAAAAGCCATGTAGCGAGAACCCATGCAGCACATAGCCTGAACTAATGGGCCCGGCCAATGAACAGTGCATGAGCTGCATGCAGCTTTGTGCTGTTACAGCTTTCTGTCAGTCTGCAGGCTGAACAGAATAAGCATGCACTTGCTTGCAAAAGATGCTTAGGTGTAACTACAATATAACCTCCCATCTATGTATTGTATAAATGTTATACAAATACATATGTCTGATTTTTTGATTATTTTCTTTAAAGCTGTGTTTAAAGAGTATTACTTAGGATGCAAAGCCAAGGAAAAAAATCCTTAGAGCTCCTTGTGTAATCTTTATACTGGCCTTTATGCAAACAGTGATGAATGGAGCAGCCAGGAAGAAAGGGACCTGGGGGTACTGGTGGATAGTAGGCTGAAGATGAGCCAGCAGTGTGCCCAGGTAGCCAAGAGAGCCAATGGCATCTTGGCCTGTATCAGGAACAGTGTGGCCAGTAGGATGAGGGAGGTTATTCTTCCCCCATACTCAACACTGGTCAGGCCACACCTTGAGTACTGTGTCCAGTTCTGGGCCACTCAACTCAAGAGAGATGTTGAGGTGCTGGAATGTGTCCAGAGAAGGGCAAGAAAGCTGGTGAGGGGCCTGGAACACAAACCCTATGAGGAGAGGCTGAGGGAGCTGGGGGTGTTTAGCCTGGAGAAGAGGAGGCTCAGGGCAGACCTCATTGCTGTCTACAGCTACCTGAAGGGAGGTTGTAGCCAGGTGGGGGTTGGTCTCTTCTCCCAGGCAACCAGCAACAGAACAAGGGGACACAGTCTCAAGTTGTGCTGGGGGAGGTCTAGGCTGGATGTTAGGAGGAAGCTGTTGGCAGAGAGAGTGATTGGCATTGGAATGGGCTGCCCAGGGAGGTGGTGGAGTCACCGTCCCTGGTGGTGTTCAGGAAAAGCCTGGCTGAGGCACTTAGTGCCATGGTCTGGTTGACTGGCTAGGGCTGGGTGCTAGGTTGGACTGGATGACCTTGGAGGTCTCTTCCAACCTGGTTGATTCTATGATTCTATGAATGGAAGAATCACAGAAAAAGTGGTTGGACTAGCATAGTGAAATAACCACAAAGAGGCAGAACGGATGTCTGAGGAGTATTCTTGGCAGCATTCTCCTATGGCCTAAGTCTGATAGAAATGTAAAAACTCTTGAGTGCAGTTGTCTCATACCCTACATGACCAGTAGGGATTGAATCCTCTCTCCACAGTACTTACGAAAAAAAAAAACAACAAACCCCAAACAAAACCCAAATCTAACCAGCAAAACCCCAACCAACCAAAGCCCCAACCAAAACCAACCAAACAAACAAACTCCAAACAAACCAACAACAACAACAAAAAAACCCAGACATAAAAAACAAATAGGAAAACAAACAAGCCAAAGAGTAATATTTTAGTGTAAGATGATGTATTGTAGGACTTAAGAGTGGTCAGTGGGAAGAAAGTTATCATAGTTTCAATTCTTTCTCTTCTTCCAGGCACTGGAAAATTGTTGCCACCTGAAATGTCATGAAGGGAGGTGAGCCAGTGGGGCAATCTGCTTTGAGAATTGGAGGAAATCTACTTCTTTGCAGTGTTCCCAAAAATTTCTTACTAGGGGCAGATGCTGGATTACTTACGGTATGAGAGTACAAGCTGGTTCTTGGTTGCATTGCAGGAATGTGCTGAGGGTTGTATGATGTGCACACAGGCTTTGTAAAGAGTGTAATCCATACTCCTCAGTGCTTTGGTATCTTGTGAGATAGCTTCTACTGTAGCTATTACTGGTGCTTGGGTGATGGTGTGAGATGAACCACAAGATGTTAATATGTTTTGCTATCATGTTAGCAGTCTGACAGAAAATTTCTTACATGTGAAAATGGGAGAAGAGAGTCAGTGATTTCTAACAATTCATTTCTCAATGAAAGGTGATAATATGTAGTGACATGAAGGTGTATGTGCATAGAGGAGGCCAGAAAGGTTGGAGAATGCTGTCAGTGCCCTTAATTTGTCAGACACTAGAAGGCTCCAGTCCACAAGTAAGATAACTGCATGAAATTAAGCCGATGAGCACTGCTGTAATGCAGGGGTATGTTAATTTGGGTATGGTGCCACACTGATAGGCCTCTACAAATTCCAGCGAGAAGTTATCTTATGTCTGGGCAGCTCAGAGCATAAGTAGGGCCTGCTTTTATCTGCCTCCACCTGTCTGTGTGGCCTTGTAGAAGAAAAAATAGTAATTTCCCAATTAATTGGCAGAGGTCTTTTTCAAACAATGCAGGTGTAAGAGCATCTGGAAAAAAAAAAACAACAACAATAAAATAAACCAACAGAAAACAAAACCACCAAAAAATGCAAACAAACAACAACAAAAAAAACCCCAAACTCCTCTTCCTTCAAAACCTCCTCGGGTTCTTTGTCTACAAGGCCTAGAAGAATGTGGTCAGTGTTGAATTTACTGTCCATCTTGCCAACATAATCTCAAAGTGCTTTTGTAATCCCCATCTATTTTTGTTCTCTTCTGTTTCTTCCTGCCTTGTATTTATAGTGAAAGTTTTGTGAGAGAGACCATCTCACTGCCTGTGTTTATACAAAAATACAGTGTGATGGCATCTTCATCTATGCTTCTAACTCCTAAACACTGTAGCATGCCCAGCAGTAATATGGGTGAGGTGATCTCTGGCTTGGGACTCATTGGATTGTCAATCAGCAGAAGCAGAGATCTGTCAGGAAATAGTTCACACTGCATTCATATTTTCTACTTCCATTTTTTATGTTGTGTGGTAATGAGCACCTGTAAATGGGAGCTCCATATCACTGACTTTTGCCACTGCTTTAAGCTTTACACTTTGGTCAGACCTTAGCTTTAGTTTCTGCCTATCTGCCTATACTGAAATAACCTCCACCACTGCAGACTTTGAATGCCCCTCAGTCTGTACAGTATTTGTTTGATGTCTTCACAAAATAAGGGTCCTTCATGCTCAAATTCTAAATTCCCCTTTGAAGATACCAATACCAACTTAGTCCACTTACTTAATCTGCTGGCCTATGCAGGTTTACCAGCAGCTATTCTTTGTGTGTTCACAACGCAGGGTTCTTGGTTCATATGAGGTAGAGTTCCTATATACATAAGGGATGTAATACCTACTACAGTCAGAGTGTGTTTGAAGAGCTACTGAACTGCTCCAGAAAGCACTGGTATTTATCCTCAGAGCTTTGTGTTGTTTCCCTGTCGGGAAGGATGAAAGCACAGGCAGATTACATTCCTTGTGCAAAGAGAACCATGTCCTGCATCTTCAGAGTCTGTTGGTATTCTATACATGCTCTCTTAGCTGTACAGCTGCTGAAGGGAAGATAGTGTGGCTTTTCTCCCAACTGATCCAGCAACTCTTCTGCAGAATTGCTTCTGAAGCTCCATTATGTGCTAATATGTCCCGTTTATATGCATGAGGGAATGGAAAAAGAACTGAGGCTTGGAAGGAAAGTGAGGCACACCACAGGGTTTAGACTGAAGGGTAGACTATTGTTCCTGGCTTACTGTCTGCATCTGTTACAAAAGAAAAGATCTCTTGAGAATCAGAAGCAAGCAATGGCTTAGGGGTTACTAGAGGACAATTCTCCTTCTGTAGAGGTCAATTCTGGTTTCTGTAAATAAGCGTGCTCCAGATCCTGCAAGACTGGAAGAACCTGCTAGATGATGGCCTTACCCAGGTGAAGTTAGAGCTTACTTTCAGATTGTGGTTGTAACCTCTGTCGGCACTTTTACAATCAAGGCAGCCTGTAATTATGTTAAAACTACTTAGAAAATGTCTCTGTTCACAATCCAGAGCTCACTCTTTTAATCTGCCTTTGTCAGTCTTACAGACTCAGTTACAGTATCTGTTCGGGTCAAAACGTGCACAGTACTTTGTAACCATGTGAATATTTTGGGCATAACATGGTTCTGTGATTCTATTTCATAACCAGACGAACATTTGGGGAGTAATATAAACATATGTAATGCCTCAGTTTTGCCAAATTTAAAGCAATGTTGTTAGATTCAAGAAAGGATGATCTAGCAAAGTTGACTTTAATTGTACCGACAGGCATAGAAAATGGCAGTGTGGTTGTTTGTGTTCATCTCTGTTATCCTGCAGCGTTGCAGGTTATTCTGAGAAGAAATTCAAAAAAATCCAGGGAATGGAGAATGTTGACACATAGATCTTGGTTGCTATTTCTGTAAAAACTATTACATTAGCTAACTGTATAAAGCCCTGAGTAATTGCTTCTGTAAATAAAATACCAGTAAACCCATTACCTGATTAAAGAGAAACTTTGAGCTTCCATCACAGCTGCTTGTCTACTCCCACCCATATACACAGGATGATTTTGCAGTTGCAGCTCTGCAATGCCACAAGACTTAATTTAGGGTATGTGTGGCTTATTACACTTCCTCACATTCCTAAATGAAGTGTTCTTCCATTAGCTGCTTAGTTCTCATTTTAGCTGTGCCCTTCACCTTTCACTGGCAAAGAAAATTTCAGTCACTTCACTACATACATTGCAGTGCAATTATTTGCTATTTTTATTTTATCACTAAGATTTATAAGTGCATAATAAAGGCTTTAGGTGACTCTGGGAATTTGGATGTATTATTTAGCTGGTGTTGCTTTGACACTCACGCTCTTTTTTTGGGGGTGATAAGAGCTCACCTGAGGGA
>WAAF01015184.1:0-42099 GCA_013400475.1 Tricholaema leucomelas
GGTGATGCTTCTGCCTCCTCCAAAGCCACCTTGTCCTCCATCTCTAGTGCCCTATGTCTGTTGTGTAAGAGCAGCTGAGGATGTGAGGATGGCTGGAAGGGTTTTCCCTTGCCCCTTCTGGCAGGCACCTGCATCCATTCTCCCTTGTTTCTTGGTTCATCTCCCTCTGGTAAGGGAGACTGCAGAGCATGGTGCTGTGGGTCCAACTCTCTTTCACATTCCCTTTCAGCCTTAAGCCTTTCCGCTTCACCCTTGAGTTCTCCTCCAGAGAAGGAGACTCTACAACCTCTCTGGGAAGCCTGTGGCAGTGCTCTGTGACCCTTACAGTAAAGGAGTTCTTCCTCATGTTTAGGTGGAACTTCCTGTGCTGTAGTTTATATTCATTGCCCCTTGTCCTATCACAGGACACAACTGAGAAGAGTTTGCCCCCTCCCTCTTGATCCCCAGCCCTCAGATACTTATAAATACCTAACCAAAAAGCCCCATGTCCCTCAGCCTCTCCTCACAGGGCAGTGCTCCAGCCCTTTTATCATCCTCGCAGCTCTCCATTGGACTCGTTTGAGTAGGTACCTGTCCCTTCTGAACTGGAGAGCCCAAAACTGAATGCAGGATTCCAGGTGAGGTCTCACTAAGGCAGAGTAGAGAAGAAGGAGAACCTCCCTCGATCTGCTGGCCACACTCCTCTTAATGCCTCCCAGGATCCCGTTAGCCCTCTTGATCACAAGGGTAGTTGCTGTCTCATAGAGAGCTTCTTGTCCACCAGCACTCCCAGGTTCCTCTCCACAGGGCTGCTCTCCAGCAGATCACCTCCCAGCCTGTACTGGTGCAGTTTATTGTTCCTCCCCAGGTGCAGAACTCTGCACTTGTCCTTATTGAACCTCATTAAGTTCCTCTGCCCAGCTCTCCAGTCTGTCTAATTCCTGCTGTATGGTTGCACAGACTTCAGGCGTGTCAGCCAAGCCTTCCAGTTTGGTACCATTATCAAACTTGCTGAGCAGACTCTGTCTGTCTGTCCCCTCATAAATGTCATCAATGAAGATAGCAGACAGGACTGGATCTAGCACTGACATCTGGGGGACTCCCCTAGTTAAACATCTCCATCAGCACTTGGCACCATTGGTCACCACTCTTTGCACTCTATTGTTTAACCGGGTTTAACCATGTCACTGTCTGCTCTTCAATCCCACACTTCCTGAACTTGCTCACAAGGATGTCATGGGAAACAGTGTCAAAAGCCTTGCTAAGGGCAAGGTAGACTACATCCACTGGTCTCCCTACATCTACCCCTTTGGTTACAGCGTCATAGAACACTATCAGATCAATCAAGCATGATAGCCACTTGGTAAATCCATGCTGACTACTCTTGATAACCTTCTTCTCTTCCAAATGCCTTGAGATGCCCTCCAACAGGAGCCACTCCATCATTTTTCCAGGGATGGAGGTAAGGCTGAGTGGTCTAGTTTCCTGGAACCTCTTTCTTGCCCTTTTTGAAGACTGGAGTGACACTGGTTCTCCTCCAGCCCTCAGGCACCTCTCCTGTCTGCCATGATTTGGCAAAAATGAGGGAGAGTGGCAGAGCGACATCAGCCAGTTCTCTTAGGCCACACCTTGAGTACTGTGTCCAGTTCTGGGCTCCTTAATTCAAGAGAGATGTTGAGGTGCTGGAACATGTCCAGAGAAGGGCAACGAAGCTGGTGAGAGGCCTGGAACACAAACCCTATGAGGAGAGGCTGAGGGAGCTGGGGTTGTTTAGCCTGGAGAAGAGGAGACTCAGGGCAGACCTCATTGCTGTCTACAACTACCTGAAGGGANCTCATTGACTAGTGGGAAGCATTCTCTCCTCCAGGCTTCCTCTCATTCATCTAGGGGCTGGAGCTGAAAGAGGAGTTCAGTGTTGGGAGCAAAGACTGAAGCAAAGAAGATGTTTAGCAACTCTGCCTTATCTGCATCCTAAGTTATCAGGACTACCTTCTCATTCAGCAGTGGGCCCACACCTTCCCTATTCTTGCTTTTACTAGTGCTAGATTTGAAGAAGCCCTTGTTCACTTTTAATTCCTTTGCCAGTTTTAGCTCCAAGAAGGCTTTGGCCTTCCTTGTTGCCCTCCTACATGCCCTGACTACTTCTCTACAGCTCTCTCAAGTGACAAGCCCCTTCCTCCAAGAATTGTGAGCTTCGTTCTTCCATGAGATTATCTTCAGAAGCTCTTTGCTCATCCATGCAAGTCTCCTAGCACATCTACCTGATTTTTCACTCAAGAGAACACACTTAGCTTGGGCTTAGAGGAAGTGGCATTTAAAAATTGACCAACTTTCTTGGGCTCCTTTATCATCTAGAGCCTTAGATTTCTGCAAGTATGTCTCTGAAAAGAACTACATCAGGGTGCTCTGAGCCCCATCCAACCTGACCATAAAGGTTTCTGGAGACAGGGTATCTACCCCCTCTCTGGCAACCTGTGCCAATGTTTCACCATCCTCATTGTAAAACGTTTCCTCTTTAGATCTAGCCTGAATCTACTCTTTTCTAGCTTAAAACCATCACCCCTTCACCTACCACGACAGGCCCTGCTAAACAGACTGTCCCCATCTTCCTTACTTACAGGGGGCACATACTGAAAAGACCACAGTAAGGTGTTCCCAGATCCTTTTCTTCTCCAGGTTGAACAACCCTGACTCTTTCAGCCTGTCCTCATTCATCTCTCTGATGATTGTTGTGGCTTTCCTTTAGACCTGCTTCAACATAGAATCATAGAATGGTTTAGATTGGAAGGGATCTCAAAGATCATCCAGTTCCAAACCCCTGCCATAGGCAGGGACACCTCCCACTAGAACAGGTCACTTGAGGCCTTATCCTATCTGGCCTTGAACACCTCCAGGGAAGGAACAGCCATAACCTCTCTGGTCAACCTGTGCCAGTGTCTCAGCACCCTCACCGTAAAGAATTTCTTCCTAACATCCAGTTTAAATCTCCCCTCTTCCAGCTTAAACCCATTACTCCTCATCCTGTCATTACAAGTCCCTCCCCAGCCTTCTCATAGCCCACTTCAGATACTGAAAGGCTACTCAAGGTCTCCTTGAAGCCTTCTCTTCTCCAGGCTGAAGAGCCCCAACTCTCTCAGCCTGTCCTCACANCACTGACCCAGGTGCAGGACCTTACACTTGGCCTTGTTAAACGTCATGAGGCTGGCCTGGGCCCACCTCTCCAGCCTGTCCAGGTCCCTCTGGATGGATCCCTTCCCCCTAGCAAGTCGACTGTGCCACACAGCTTGGTGTCATCTGCAAACACGCTGAGGGTGCACTCAATTCCTCTGTCCATATCACTTACAAAGATATTAAACATGTTTATGTTTGTCCTGCATTGAGGGTTCCAGAACTGAATCATCTAAATCCAGTCCCTGTCCTAGAACTTACGGAGGTTCATAAGCTCCTTGACCGCTGCAGGTACTGATCTGGGGGACACTTTCAGCCTTCCACTAAGCTTACATTATTCCAGTGCAGAGGAAGATGCCCCTGGGCATCAATGTGAGGGCTGTCTACACGAGAAGCCTCAACCCACGTGTGTCATGGAAAAAATATAAGGCTTTCCAGCCTCCCCCCTGGATTTAATTAGCATTCCAAATTTGGAGAGGAAGCAGGGAAGAAGGGGGCTGTCAGGAACTGCAACACCATCCTATATGCCTTGCTTGCCCCAGCCTCCCTGGCAGACAGGAGATGCCAGGCTGGATCTTCTCCCAGCACTTGCTGGGTGGTGATGGTCCTAAAATGGCAGGGAAGAAGACACCATTCTTTGTCAGTGCTGAGGAAGGCTTTTGGGAGGCCTGGAGAGCTTTCATCAGGAGTGCAGAACACTCCTTTCCCCTTTCCCATGTGGCTGAAAATGGCTGTTGCTGGTCTCTGCCCCTGATTGAAACTCCCAGGGGTGAAGCAGTAGGACAATGAAAGCAAACCCAGCTTCTGTGTCCCCACAAAATGGAGGCAGCTCTGCAGTAAAGGTTCCTAGGGTAGCTTACCCCAAAACAGGGATGTTGTGGGGCAGAGGAAGCATGAGTACCCCCTTCTCCGCCCCACTGTCTGAGTGAGAGGCTATGCCACCATTCCTGATGGGGAGAGCAGCACGAGGACAGGTCCGTGGTGCTGGCAGACATCTCTAAAGAGACTACAGGGCACCTGGGCTGCCCGCCCTCCCCGAGGGCTCCTTGTCCTACCCCCAGAGGAGGTTGTGCGATACAAACAGAGCGCTCCCCATGTCAGCGCATTTCTCCCCACTGCTGTGCACAAGCCCCCTCTCATGGACAGTCCCTGCCACTTGAAACGCTTCCCCGATTACACCTAGCTGGTTTTATGGAACCCTCCAAGATGTGCTTTAGGGCACAAGCTTCCACGGCCTAGCCCAAATCAGCTCGTTGGGGAGGCACAATACCTTGCTCTCTCCATCATGGCTCAGCCCCAAAGATCTGGGAAAATCTTGTGCCACACAATCTGCATTTCCACCCTCTTTGCAAAAACCCTCACTTTCTGCACACACCTAAAAGCAGGCAGCATGCTGCCTTAGCTCCCTGGGGCTCAGGACTGAGCCACATCCAGCCTCCTGACCTGCTCCAGGGTGGTAAGACCAGATCCAGGGCTTCTCTTACATCAGACACAAAGAAGCACAGCAGGACAGTGTTTCTCAGTCAAGAGAAGGGAAAACAAACCAAGCAGCAAGGCAGTGAAGTGGAAAGGAGGGAAGAGAACCACGACCAGAACTGACTACAGAGTTCAGCACACAACACAGCCAGCTGGCATCAGAAGATCCGAGACTGCCACTGGACAAATCAAACATGCTGAAGCTCCCCTCTTCCCTAACCACAGTGATGTCACACTGCACCACAAAGCCCAGAGCCAGCCTCAGGGCCCCCTTTTGCCTGCTCTCAAGCAGGGCAGACATTGTTGGGTGAATCTTTCGCTGCTCAGAGGCCAAGGGAACAGATCAAACAGCTCACAGACAGCATCATAGAATCAACCAGGTTGGAAGAGACCTCCAAGATCATCCAGTCCAACCTAGCACCCAGCCCTATCCAGTCAACCAGACCATGGCACTAAGTGCCTCATCCAGGCTTTGCTTGAACACCTCCAGGGACGGTGACTCCACCACCTCCCTGGGCAGCCCATTCCAATGCCAATCACTCTCTCTGCCAACAACTTCCTCCTAACATCCAGCCTAGACCTCCCCTGGCACAACTTGAGACTGTGTCCCCTTGTTCTGTTGCTGGTTGCCTGGCAGAAGAGACCAACCCCACCTGGCTACAGCCTCCCTTCAGGTAGTTGTAGACAGCAATGAGGTCTGCCCTGAGCCTCCTCTTCTGCAGGCTGCACACCCCCAGCTCCCTCAGCCTCTCTTCTCAGGGCTGTGTTCCAGGCCCCTCACCAGCTTCATTGCCCTCCTCTGGACATGTTCCAGCACCTCAACATCTCTCTTGAATTGAGGAGCCCAGAACTGGACACAGCACTCAAGGTGTGGCCTGACCAGTGTTGAGTACAGGGGAAGAATAACCTCCCTTGTCCTACTGGCCACACTGTTACTGACACAGGCCAGGATGCCATTGGCTCTCCTGGCCCTCTGGGCACACTGCTGGCTCATGTTTAGCTACTATCTACCAGTACCCCCAGGTCCCTTTCTGCCTGGCTGCTCTCCAGCCACTCTGTCCCCAGCCTGTAGCGCTGCTTGGGGTTGTTGTAGCCAAAGTGCAGAACCCAATGCAACACCAGGTAGCCGCTGGTCAGACCATGGCAGGAGACAGACACTGTCAAACCCTTTTCCTCTTTTCACGTGGGCTGAAAGGTGATACGAACAAAACCTAACCCTGAAGGAGGTAGGCCAGCGCACAAGGAGATGGACACCAACAGAGCAAGGACTGTTCAGGCAGCCCCCAAGACATGGGCTTACAGACAGCACTAGCACCACACAAAGGAACTGCCAGAGCCCAGCAAGAGTTTTTGTGGGATTTTTATTTTTTTTTTAACTATTTTTTGTGGATTTTTTTCCCTTTTTTTTTTTTTTTTTTTTTAAATACAGGCTAGCGTTGTACCCTTTGCTAAAGCTGCTGATTCTGCCACGTAAACTAGAACAGAAATTTCTCAGAAAGTAAGTTGTTTCCCCTCTTTGTTAATTCACTCTCTGCCTCCCAGCTGAAAAACGGTCTGGGTTTATGTCTGCAGAAAACATTCCCTGTATGAATTCTGATGTGCAGCTACACTGTTTTGACTGAGGAACCAAAAAGCCAAGAGTCCACTGAACATTGGAATTTTTTTTTTATCCTGTACAACGTGGCCTGGTTTGGAGTTTGGTCCACTGAGGACAGGAGGTTAACCATAGAGATCATCGTCATTGTCTTCGCTGTACACGTTGCCCCCGCTACCGCCTCCTGTGCCTTGGCTGGGACCAGCGCCGCCCTGGTTACCCGATGGGAACCTGCATTCAGTGGGGCAAAGAGAAGAGATGCTGTTCAAAGACCTCCTCACAGACCAGCTCCAGCCCCTTCCTCTGTGCCAACACCCTGATGCCAAGTAGGACAGGCAGGAGAGATGGGACGAAGCCTTAGGGCAGGTCACATGGCTGCTGGGCTGCCGTGTGTGTTAAAGGAAGAAGGGTCAATGGGCTTTAGGAGCAGTGACACAGCAGCTACAACCGACCTGCAGCACAGCCCACACCCATCACATCTGTCCCTGCTGCTGTACATACTGAGAAGGGGAAAGCAGGGTGGAAGGGGAATTTGCAACTCAGAATCCATCAGAAAGCTGCCTTGGTGCTCTAAGGCTGTCTGCCCTACTACCCCACGGTTACCTGAAGCTGCCAAAGCCACGGCTTTGCTGAAGAGTCTGTGCAAACATCTCGTATTTCCTGATGTCATTGTCACTGACAGAGCGGCGAGCAAAGCGCATGGCCTCCTCAAAGTGATCCCTGCGGATGTCAGGAACCGGGTCATACTCCTCCACTTCCTGCAGCAGACAGAGAGCACAGGTGAGCTGTGTGCTCCAGCTCCGTGTGCCTGACAGCTGCCCACAGCCTCCCTCCAGTGTCAGATGCTCCAGTGCTTGCTGCTGCAGGGGCTGGAAGGACGCTGCAGCAGATCATGAGTCAGAGCTGCAGCAGGGGCCTTCTGAGCAATGCTGAGCACAAGACCTAGGAGGGGCCTCAACCTCCCACAGGATGAGGACAAAGTGCTCCAGCTCCACACTCAGTGTGACAGTCCACTCATCCCCTTCTGAGTAGGACAGGAACACATTACACCCTGGAGATGCAAGCAGAGAAAACTGAGAGGGCTCCACTCACCATGGCAGAAGGGTTGGTCTGCCTTTCACGTTCTCGCCTGATCTCACTCTCAATGGACTCACGGATGGCCAATTTACAGGCACGCTGGCAAATCTCTGTCAGGTCAGCCCCCGAAAAGCCATTGGTCATCTTAGCTAGGAAATCCAGGTCAACATCCTAGTGGAAAAAGAAGTATCAGGAGAGGCCTCTCATTAACACCTTACATCCTCAGGTGATGGTGCTTTCATCAGACCCCATAGCTCTTGAGTTTGGGAAAAAGTTAACTACAGGTGAAGACAAGCCATGCTCCCCACACATCAACCAAGAGTCCACAAAGCAGCTCTAACCTTCTCTGCACCTGTGGATTTAAGATATGGTTTGCACAGCTGGGAGCATCAGCAGACAAACAAAACACTGACAGGCTGGAAATGGAGATGTGGCACAAGCAGACCAAAATAAGGAATGACTTCCTCCTTCTCAACTGAGGGGGTAGTACTGCAACTTCCACTGAAGCTCTCTTAACAATCTAAAAGCAAGGCTGGCACAAAAACCCTTGAGCTCTCACTATTGGTTGCATTACTGCTGGCACCCCAGGCAAGGGGCACAGCTCTTGCCTAGGACAGAGTTCAGCAATAACTAACTGCAATGGTTCCTCTTTAATTTCAATTTCCTACCCACATGTTCTACATTTTCTTTTCTTTCAGAGTACAGGAATCATTTCCACGTTGCTGTTAACAGGATTTCCTGTTCCCATACTGTGGGCAGAACTCAACTGCTTGACAAACACCTGCTGTGCTTGACCACCAACACCTAACTTCATAGATACCTAGTGTCAGGCCTCCCACTCGATCCTTCATGGACTGTACGTTTCCCAGCTCTGCACCACGTGGAGCAACCACCAGCACTCTCTGTCCCCAGCCTGTGAGAAGCACATGCAGCACACAGTAGACTCAAGCTGTATGCTGTCAGGGGACACATCCTACCTTGGCAACTGGCGATTTCCTCAGGTTGGCCTTAAGAATAGCAACCCGGGACTTCTCGTCAGGCAGCGGGATATAGATGAGCTGATCCAGGCGGCCAGGGCGCAATATGGCTGGGTCAATGATGTCTGGCCTGTTGGTGGCACCAATGATGAAAACGTTCTTCTTGGTGGACATGCCATCCATCTCTGTCAGGATCTGGTTGATGACACGGTCTGCAGCACCGCCACCATCACCAATGTTCCCACCTCGAGCTTTTGCGATGGAGTCCAGCTCATCGAAGAAGAGCACGCAAGGGGCTGCCTGGCGGGCCTACAAGAAGCAAATGGGAACAATCTCCTGACCAAGAGTACACAGATTTCACACTTTGCCTACCCTCCCATTAAAGCAGCTCATAGTACTGGCACTGGTACCATTAAAGCAGCCTGGAGTACCAGAGCACTAATGCTAGAAGAAGGCTTGGAGGAGCTGCTCCAGAACAACCCCCTGCCACACAGACTGCCAATTAAATCTTCCTGAATGTGGAAAACATCCCCAAAGCTGAGAGCACTGCAAACCAGGCAGAAGAGTGGGAACTCCAATGGCTAAAGGGGAAGCTGGAGCAAACTGGCCTGGACTAGACTTCTCCTTTCAAGACCTAGGGATGTCAACTGGTTATTTAGCACTCGAGTATCAGTAGGCAAGACACACACGACGGAAGGAGGAAATCCAGTCAGTGTTTTCAGGTCCTTAAGCAGTTATAGGGAGAAGGCAGACAGATCTTTTCTGAAATTGCAGACTGAAAGGACACAGGACTACAGGCACAAAGAACCACGAAAAAATTCCAGTTAGAAGTGTGTGTGGGAATCTTCAAAATGAGAGAGCTCAAACACAGGCACAGAAGCACAAAGAAATCAGGAATTCTCCACTCTGAGCACGTGTTCAGAACACAGAGCCTGAGTAACCTGCCTGAATTTCCATACTATCTCCCTTGCTCTGGGTAAATAGATGGACTGGATGGCCTCTGAGGTTCACCTTCCAACCTCACTTTTCTCTCTCAGAGAGAAGGGGTGAAAGAAGATTTCAGCTCTTCCATCAGCACCTTCTCTGACCACAAGGGCGAGGATTCCTAGTGTAACACATGCACTTGCTTTCTGGAACATGAGGGGACACTATCTACAGAGCAGCTGGGCAGCAGGAGTAAGGACCTTTCTAAGACAGACAAGCACCCACAGGATATTCTGAACATCTGTAAATGATGACAGCTGATGAAGTGTCAACGTAAAGTTTTCAGGGATGTGGAAGATATCTATGCCATCCCAGCTCTCTAGCCTCACTGCTAAGGCATTGGGGCATTTACCACGTTTGTAACAGCAGATGCAAAATGCAGCCAGAGAAAACAGTTTAAATAGCTATGCTGAAGAAGATGCATCCCTTGACATCAGCAGAGCAGTCACTGCTCTCAGTGCAAGTGGGGAAAACACATGAGGCATAAACAAGAACCAAGTCTTACAGACAGGTAGAGAGAGAATCCCCAGGGTACCTGAGCACAGACGAGGCAGAAGTAGTGGAAGGAACACTTGCCTTGTCAAAGATCTCACGCACGTTGGCTTCAGACTCGCCAAACCACATGGTGAGCAATTCGGGACCCTTGATGGAAATGAAATTCGCCTGGCATTCGTTGGCAATGGCCTTGGCCAGCAGTGTCTTACCACAGCCTGGTGGCCCATAGAACAGAACTCCTTTAGATGGGGTCATACCAAATTTGAGGAACTTGTCTGGGTGCTCCACAGGGTACTAAAAGAGAACAAAACAAACAAACAAAAACCTCTCATGGCAAGTCAGGACAGGCCAGTACCTCACGATCACTGAATGGTCTGTATGGGAAGGGACCTGCAAAGATAATGTAGTTCTACCCCTCAGCCATGGGCACGGACATCTGCCTATAAGTCGGTTTTGTTTCCCTCCATTATCAGCAGCACTACTTGAGATTTCTGGTGTCAGATTCTGCCTGCTCAGTGCAGGAGTTTTTATATGGTTCATGCCTAAATTAGAAAGCTACCTTAAACAGCCTATTTACCTCCAAGAACCAAGTAGTTTTCCAGCACACTTAACCCCAACTTCAGTCTGCCCTGCAAAGCAGAAGCAAAAAGGAACAGCTCATTATCTAACCTATTTGCTTTGCTCTCCAGAGGCAGACAAGGTGTCTGATGTGAGCTTTTATCCTCAGCAACAAGGTCAGAGATAGGTGATGATTTTAACATCAGAAAATTAGACTGAAAATTGGATTCTGTTATTCACAGAATCCAATTCACTCTCTGCAGTGCCAATTGAACAAAAAATCATCAAACCCAAGCCTTTCCAACACAGCCACCAAGTGTTTCCACAGAACATTCATGACTTTAAATGCAAGTCCTTCTTTTTGCAGAAGGCTTCACAATTACTGCTCACCTGTCCCCAGGCTAATGCTAACAGTAAGCCCTTTAGCAGCTCTCTTTGTGTAAGAATCTTCATCCACTTTCTGGCAAATAAAACCATCATGTAAGAGGATTCTCAGCAGTGGTCCCATTGTAGGTGTCCACTCAAGACAATAAGAACTACTGCTGTTTCTGCATGCAGCACAATACCCACCCAAGATGACACTGCAGATTCAGCCAAGGAAAGCCTGGTGCTGCTTTTCACCACTTTCCTCTCCAGGCTCACTGAGATGGAACAGCACAGCGCTCTCAGCACCATTATGTCCAAATTCCATACGAAACTCTACATTTCTCTACATTTACTGTGCTCACAGCCCAAACAGGAATCTGAAGTAGTGCTGGATTTTATTAATATAATTATTTTTCAAGCTGACCAGGCAAAAATCTGTTGGAAACCCTTACCTGTACAAGCTCCTGGAGCTCTCTCTTCACATCTTCTAGACCACCAATATCTTCCCAGGTAACCTGTGGCACCTCCACCACAGTTTCCCGAAGAGCAGAAGGGTTGCTCTGGCTCAGAGCCCACTGTCATTAGATGAAACAGTATTACAAGAATTCTAACACACTATCATAGAATCACAAAATGTTAGGGGATGGAAGTGACCTCAAAAAATCATCTACTCCAACCCCGCTGCCAGAGCAGGATCATCTATACAAGACCACACATGAATGCATCCAGGTGGGTCTTAAATACGTCCCGAAAGCAAGACTCCACCACTCCCACGGGCAGCCTGTTCCAGTCTTCTGTCACCCTCACAGGGGAAAAAAAATCCTCCTCCTGTTAACACGGAACTTCCTATGCCTCAACTTCCACCCAGTGCCCCTTGTCCTGTCGTTGGGCATCACTGAACAGAGCCTGGCTCCATCCTCCTGGCACTCACTCTTTACATATTTCTAAACATGAATGAGGTCACCACTCAGTCTCCTCTTCTCCAAGCTAAAGAGCCCCAGCTCCCTCAGTCTCTCCTTGTAAGAGAGATATTCCGCTCCCTTCATCACCTTTGTGGTTCTGCATTGGACTCTCTCAAACAGTTCCCTGTTTTTCTTGAACTCAAGGGCCCAGAACAGGACATTACAGTCACTTGCTTCAGACAAAGCAGTTAGATGCTGCACCCACAAGAGGACCACTCCTGAATTACCCTGAAGTCATCCATAGTCACAGCTAGTGAGTTCATCACTTCAGCATCAATAGTTTCATCTTCAAGGTCTATGAGATCCATCTTCTTTCTGATGGCCTGAAGAGCAGCTTCTGAGCAAAGAGCAGCCAAGTCAGCACCAACATGTCCATGGGTCTCGTTTGCCACCTGAAAGCAGAGCACTGACTATGACTCACAGGGAGAGAAGCAAGTGCTCTGCAAGGGCAACACACGCTCTAGACACTCACTGAAAAATGCAACAAAGCTCTGGAAGACAGCAGCATCACTGCCTTGCTGCAGATTCGAGACAAATGCTACAACATATCTAACATGCTAACACTGCTGTTTCACCTCAGATTAAAGATGCAACTGGGATTCAGATGGGGCACCAAAATATAACCTTGAGAACTGCAGCTCTTCATTCCAAGAAGAGATTACAGGAACCATGTCCAGTGTCAGCATACTGCTTACCCCCGTTAGGTCTACACGAGCTCTTTCAAGCTTGCTTTACAAGAGAACACCACTGCAAACACACACAGGAGGACAAGGCAATGTGCTTTCCAAGTGGACTCATAATCATCTGCTTCATTTAGCCATGCCATTCTTAACTAGTGACTGTGGAGTTTCAGTCATAAGTAAACTAGTGAGACTGAAGCTGAGATCAGACGCTCACCCAATTTCATGCTGTCCTAAATGAAGTCACATTTTATGCGATCAAGGCTTAACATTTCTTCCACTAAAAACCAGAGCACCAGGAACACCTTCCTGCAAAACCAAAGCTTCTTAGTAGCATGCTACTGACCTGTTCCAGATCCACATCATCAGCCAGTTTCATGTTTTTCGTGTGTATCTGCAGGATCTCCAAGCGCCCGGAGGCATCTGGGATACCAATATCTACCTCTCTGTCAAAACGACCTGGGGAGTACAAAACATGTGTCGGGCTGCTGATTCTGCAAACTAGCGAAGCTGTGGTTGCTGCCTTTCTTTGAACACGACAACAAGCTACAAACATACAATCTCAGAAAATGCCAGAGCTTTGGGCTTCTCTGCTAGACTGCATCCATTTAGCAAAAGTAAGACTACTGTATTAACTGGGGTTCAGGATTATATGACACAGAGGACTGCTGGTTTAGTAACTTCCCCCAAGCCTCATCATCAGGAAATAAAGCCTGATATGTTTATATTATGAAACTGTTTTTTATTTCTACCTTTGAGTCCTTACCACAGAAGTCACAACTTTCACAGCTGTAACCAAGCAGTGAAAAACGTTAACTGTCCCAATACTTGGAAAGTTGGGAAATGTACCTCTAGCCATACCTGTGCATTCAAGTGGCTCACTACACTTTAAATGTGTTGGTTTGCCCTGCACACTTGACTGGTTTGCTATTAAGAGACTTTACCAAACAGCCTTTTACCAGACATCCATTCACAAGGCAAAGTTTCATAAACCTGCATCTCAAAAACTACAAGACTTCTCATCAAAAAAACCAGAAAGAAAGCAGATGATTTAGAGCCTTCTGCAACTGAAGTCATGAACATCGACTTAAGCATTCACTCCTTCAGCATGTCCTGAAATAGCTTACTCTAAGAGAAGCTAGTACACTTTTCCACTTCAAAGTGGTTTTTTTCCTTCCAGTCTTTTTTTTTTTTTTTGATTTCTGCAAGTTCTAACCTAACATGACACCATAAATGACACCAAAGGCTGGAATCCTAGAAATGACTTTCAAATAAGCAGCTGGAGACAAGTCAGCAGTTTACGTAACATGCAGAAGATGTTTAATGTTAATTTCTGCTCGATCCCTCCACAGCTCATGCAGCACAGCCTGTAACAAAGTGTGTGATACGCAAGAGACTGGAATTGTGGTTACCAAATCTCCTGAGCGCTGGGTCAATGCTGTTAGGTCTGTTGGTAGCTGCCATAACGATCACATGTGCTCTCTGTTTCAGTCCATCCATAAGAGTCAACAGCTGAGACACTATGCGACGCTCCACCTCTCCATGTGTCTATGGAGACAGAAAGCAGCGGTTAGACCGAAAGCTCCGCAACGAAGCAGAGGAGCTACTGCTGCACAGAAACACATACAGCAGTCACCACCTGTTAAGATAATGTTATGAACTCTATCTGATTCTTCTCAGGTCTGAGGGAAATCAAGTGTTAAGTTAAACACTGCTTTACCCTGTAGTCAAATGCAGATTCCTGCCAGCTGCTACCAAAAAGGATGCACTCATTCACATGCTACAGGCTTTCTTTACCTTCTCTCTTTTGGGAGCAATGGCATCCAATTCATCAATGAAGATGATAGCAGGAGCATTCTTCTCTGCTTCTTCAAAGGCTTTCCTTAGGTTGCTCTCCGATTCACCAGCCAACTTGCTCATGATCTCAGGACCTGAAAAACAGGAGGATGGTAGCACCCAGAACAAAGGCAGCCAGATGCAACACTCACATGGGACAATCGGTATTCCAATACAACGCAAATACTATCCCTGGGTTCACTAAACTTGCAGCTGAACAGAAAAGCATGCAGAATTACTTCCTACTATTATTCTGGTGTTTCCAGACTACTCTAACAGAATGCAGAACTAGCTAATGAGCTACCTCTTGCTGCCTCTTTCCTTACCCTATTTCACACTTGGTAAGCTTTTCTGTAATGTGCCACCACACATTCTTATTGCCAGTCCTAGCTTGCAAGAGACGCAATCAAATTATATGGTGCTGAATTATCAGAGCGGGGAAGGAAAAAACCTCTAAGATACCAAAGCTGCCCTTAGCTTGCACCAAACAGGTACACATTTACACCTCTGAAATTCTATAAATGAATAAAAGAAAAACCACAAAAAAGCAAATCCTAAACAATTAAAAAAGACACTAAAAAAAAAAAAAAACAAAAAAAAACAATAAACCAAAATCCCCAAATCCCCTCAAAGAACCAATAAATTAAAAAATAAAAGCATGAACACATAAATTCCACAGAGAAGGACAGCATTCTCCTGAGATCGCCTACAACTGATGAACACTAGTACAGGCTTACAGCTCTACTCTGGTTTTTGATCGTGCTGGTCAGAGCAGTAACAAAGAGAGAGTATGCTTCTAGAAGGTGAAAGAAAAAAAAACCCTAACCCTCTGGAGTACAAAGCTGCCAGCTGACTGAAGCCCACTAGCTGTAGTGACTGGTATGGGCAGTTTCAAGAGCATTTCACCACAGGTAACTCTCCAGTTCATACCAGCCTTGCCTACAATACTGCCTACAGCTCCAGGCTTAAAGACAGCATACAGAGAACTAACTCTGATAATGTTATTTTTGTTATGCAACAGAAGCGTCTAAAGAAATGGCTAGCTTATTAACTCCCAGTGACAGCTTCTACTTCTTTGTATATGACAAGGTGGAATGGCTCAAATCATCCCATTTGCATCCAATATCCTGAAATACAAATCAAGTCACCACCCTACAGCTAGCCACTGCTACCCTGTGCTGTACACTCCTTTGCTATCACCATCATGGGTATATAACTGAAGTCTGAAAAGAAAAGCAGCACTCCTTAAATAAAAATATTCAGTTATCCCAGCACTGACTGTAAAATGGGACAGAAAAACAGTAAGGAAAAATCAGAATTTGCAGGATTTAAATCAGTAACCAACACAACTACTACAGATGACCCTTATCAAGATAAGGTTCTGTCACTTGTAGCTCAGTCTCAAAAAACTCATTTTAGCTTTCAGCAAAGTTCCTTCCAATTAATGTTATGTGAAACAAAACAGGTCTTGTGTTTCACTTGAGGGGAAAGAAATCCATCGTGGACCAGCACTTTTTCTGAACAGAACACGGTGGCAGCAACAGAAGCCAGTGTCCTGCGTCTCAGCACTTCACTCCTAGTGTGGCTCTCATTAACATAAATGCAAGACCCTGCATTGCAAAGCTGTCTCACATCCACTCTGCTACAACATAATAAAGCTTAAGAGAAGTGCTCCTACTGACACTGCACACAAGTGGCCTTCAAATGTCCTCAGAGTCATACCTGGACGAGGTAAGGAAGGATGTCAGGGAAACCACGTGGCTCTACGAGCCCTGTTAAACATCAGTAACAGCTGTATGATGGATGAGTGAACACAGCAGATCTGGGGGCAAAGCAGCCACAAAACTTACCGTTGATCAGGAAGAAGAAAGCTCCAGTTTCATTGGCCACTGCTCGGGCAATCAGTGTTTTACCAGTGCCAGGAGGACCATACAGCAGGATCCCACGTGGAGGCTGAGGACAAAGGCAACAGGCTTAGGCGATGAGCTAGCAACTGAATGCTTAAGCAGCTTCCACAGTGAAACTGTATGCATTTCATTAAATCCAGTCCAAAACTGTGATGCAAACCTATGCAACAGCTGTCATCCCAGTACTGCTATCAACACCTTCACTATTTTGCATGACACACAAACAAAAACCTTGCCAGTAACTGACAGCACTGATTCAAAGCGCCACTCCACAAGTTGCCAATAACTGCTGTCCAGAACATGTAAGGTAATACTTTACTAACTCCACCATTTAAAAAACCCCACAAACCAAGAATTACTTATTCCCTCCACCAATGCATCATAAACCTCTGATATCAAGAGTTATCTGCTAGATTAAACCCACTCATCTAGCTGTTGCACAGTAAGGACTCACCTTCACCCCTATGGCCTTGAAGAGTGCAGGGTGTCGGAGAGGAAGTTCCACCATTTCTTTGATTTGAGCCAGCTGCTTCCGACAGCCACCAATGTCATCATAGCCCACCTCATTGAGTGACTCCTCTTCATCCTATCCAGAAAGAGACATATTAAGCACACTGCAGGGAAAGAAATAGTTTGTAACCCTTCCCAATCTAGAGAATCCAGGGTTTTGCTCATGACCATATCCTTCCTGTCTTAAGATTCTAATTTTCATGTCTTCTACAGTTGTTTTTCAGCTTTGTCTTCCCAGACACATTAAGGGAATTGGCTGACCTCACTGAAGCCCACCTTTGTGAATGACAGCCCCTGCCACCAGGTTCCCTACAGACTCTAGCACAAAACAAGCTCCGTGACCCTCTGAGGTGGCTAACAAAGACAGTAACAGTCAATGAAACTCAGCATAAAATATGCCTATAATCACTTAACAATGAAGGAATCTCTAGCTGGTCCAGACAAATGGGTCCAGACAACTCTTCTGGTATAGTTCTACAGCATCCATTCATTTGTCTGTCTGTCCAGACTTCTACTGGCATTAGTTATCTGCATCATTAGGACACACTAAATAAAACAACAGCCTAAAAACTCGAGGGGCAAAGTCCAAGTCTCAAAAATAGGAACTACTACCTCTGGCCCTAACAAACACTAGAGGTCTCCAGGTTTTGAGATTTTTGCCCTCTTTGGGCCTTGCGCCAGGGTGAAGGCATAAACTTTTCCTTGTATCTACAGGGGATCTTCCCTTGACTCAGTTTACACCACTGCCTCTAGACCAGACCCTGAACACAGCTCTTCAGAGAGCCCTGTCATCTACTTCTTCTCATTAGGCCTTTGCCTTCCCCTCTCCAGGATGCATCACCCTACTCTCCCAAGCCCCTCTCCTCATTTCTTCTGACCTTTAGCTCATAATTTTGATGGTCCTGGCTGAACTTGTCCCTGTCTGTCTCTGCTATTTCCTCCTGAAGAGCCCAAACTGGACTCAAGGGGTTTTGCAGTCTCAGTAGAGTCGTACAGAGGTGAAATTTTCAAGAGGCAGCTAAATACAAACCTGCACTCACTCTGAGGTATGCATCCTCATTAGCTCATTTATCTGAGATTTCCTGCTCTGTAGGAAATTTTCCTATTACTCTGTAATACTGAAGTTAGATTCTGCAAAGACAACAGACAATTCATCCAGGCTGTCTCAACCTTAGGACACTCAAGGGACAGGGAATTTTTTTTTTTTTACAGTATTTTTTCTTAAGTCAAGTATTTTGAGATTTCAAATGTCTCACTGAAAAAAAACACCAATTACTTTCTTTTCATTTCGCATGAGATTTAGCAACATTGTAAACTCTCCCTGTTACACATCAGGAGAAATCTGGGAATTAAAAAATGCATCTAAGTCCAACATGAGATATCTGGAAGCACATGCCAAAACAGCTGCTTCGCAACTATGGCATCTCATCAGTAAACCTACACATTGGAGCAATCCTGACATGAGGAAGAGGAGTGGAAATAGATTTCTTTGCCTACCTTCAGCAGCATCTCATCTTCTGAAACCAGATTTTCTAATGTTTGCATTCAACCCACAAAATGCCAAAACACGAACTGTGAACACTGCTGCTCTCAAGCACCATCACAGAAACAGATTTCAGACAGATAGGACTCTTTTGGAGAACCACACGGCAGGACTCTGCTCACCTCTCGTTTGATGGAGTCTCCTTCACAATGGATCACTGTGTCTGGAGCTACTATGCAGTATGGACTTGGATCTGTCTCCACCACTTTGAACTCCACAGCACGCATCCCTCCCCGCACCAAGAAGATGTCACCTGTAAAACCTCACACTTCAGTAGCCTGCTGCAACCAGTGTCTGCAAAACGCTAAGCCCTGTACTGCCAGTAGCCCCAGAGGACAAGGAAGCAGATTACATAGCAGATACTGCCAGCATTGATAACATTGCTTCAGAGCGGCATGTACTGAGTACCCAAGATCCCCAGCCAAGAAACTTCTCAAATTTCATGCAGTAATAAACAGCTAACAAAACCAGCAGTCAACAGAAAAGAATACTCAGCCTAAATGCAAAACAAAAAGGCAAGGAATCACATTTCTTTTCCATTCCATTCCAATTTAACATTTCTAAAATAGGTAAAATGCTCTAATTTAATAAAAAGTCATTCTGAAGTTATTGCAACTAGCTGTTACTAGTTGCAACTGGTTGTCTCCAGAAGCGGCACAACATGTAATATTGCTCTGTGACTCCTGGCTGAACTGGACTACAGAAGCTGGGTAACTTTAGCTTGTGTTTACAGTGTACTAAGATCTATTTGTTCCAGCAAAAACACTAACAGCACAACTCCAGGAGTGCAATTGGTTTTCTACACACTCTCATGGCTATTAATTAAATACTTTGAAGAAGTGAATGTAGTAGGGTGCCAGCTGATACAGTCAACCAATTGATTAGTACACAAGGCAACTTCACCACTCCATTAAGTGGCAGCAACTTAGTTTAATAAGATTTTCCCCTGTGTTTCGAGTCTTTCCTTGTCTCATCTCACGTAGTAAAAAAAAACCCCACCAAACCAAAACCCGCAGAACTATCAACCTATTCTGCCAACCAGCAGCAGAAATCACCTTTTTTCTAAAGATAAGTGAAAAAAGAAATTGGCACCAGCAAAATCTCCTTCTACTGATGTCAGTCTTATGTTTCACAGAAGCGTGTGCAAGCTAGCAGAAATCCTCTTTATTTGGTCTCAGGAATATCTTGCATTTGCTG
Source organism: Tricholaema leucomelas (assembly GCA_013400475.1). NCBI lineage: Eukaryota > Metazoa > Chordata > Aves > Piciformes > Lybiidae > Tricholaema lacrymosa > Tricholaema leucomelas. The sequence goes on from WAAF01015184.1 coordinate 19,310, forward strand.
CCACCAGGACCTCAGTAACAGGCAGTTACCTTTCCTGATCGGTCTGTATGCTTCCAGGAAGTATGGCTTGAGATAGACTTCAAACAGATTCCCTGTGATCCCTTCTACTGTGTCATCAATTGGCAGCACATGGATGCGTTTGCCATACTTCACATCTGGGCAAGGTTGAATGCTGCAGAAGAAGAAAACTCAAGTTAGCCAAAGTCAGTGACGCCCCTTTCCAGGAGCCACATTCCAGTATGAATGCCAGAATGGACCTTCCAAAGCCCTGATAAGATTTCCCACCTGCATAAGAACATTTCAGTGGTGACAAGGAAAAAAAAAAAAAAAAAAAATCACACCTATCAAGAGTTATGCTTCACAACACACACTTTCCTTCTCTCCTGTCAGCCCTGTCAAAAGACCACTGTGCAACTTCTTCCTAACTCCCTGCTCTTCTGTAGCTCCTCTCACCATTTCCAAGGTATATCGAGAAGTTGCTAATACAGCTTAAAGACCTGCGAGAGTCACAAGCTAACCTATGTTTTAACAACAAGCTACTGCTGGGAAAACCTTTTTATTCCTTTGACTCTCTGATTTACAACAGAGGCCAAAGCACCTGCTGCTGACAAACCGCATTTTGGTACTGTGAGTCTTTGCTCAACAGAGGGAAAGCACTGTGAAGCCAGGGGTCTGTAAATACCACTTCACTGAGAATGACCTTTTAGGTTTATGTCTGAGCACACTTTCACATTAGAAACTATTCCAACAGTAACCTCACAGCAGGTTAAATTAAGAATTCACTTTTATTTTAAATTCACAGATTGACTCAAAGTACTGTTGTGTTCCATCTACAGTGGAACTTGCATTTTCTAGCAGTATGATAGGTGAAGCATTCCTCTCCTCAACAAAGTCTGTATAAAATAGACTCTGCATTTAGAGATTATTTCTCACAAAGGTCTTGAAAAGACTTCAAGAATCTTTAGCATAATTTTGTAATCCAAATAGGCAAACAGTCAGAAACTCAAGCAAACAAACTGAGATTCCTAATCTTGAAAATATTTCTGTTATATCCACTGAAGATGTGCCTCTGTTAACTGACTGAACCAGCTCAGAGCCAGCATGCAAATCACTGAGGCAACCCAGGACTGGGAATAGTTACTGAACGAGTTTACTCACCTGATTACGTCACCCAGGCGCACTCTCAGGTTGTTGCGAACAACCCTGTTCATGCGAATCTTCTCATCTGAGCAGGTATCATCTGACAGGACAATGCAGACTGCCTCTCTCCTCTTCTTTCCTTTCAGCAGGACAGTGTCTCCTCTGAAGAGCTGCAATTCATCCATTTTTGCCTGTAAACAGTAACATGTAGATTAGGAGAAGTTTTAGACTAAACAAGAATCCAAGAATTTGAAGCAGAGTTACTAGACTTCAGACACCTCGGAAGCAATACACTAAATTCACGTGGACAGTGACTCCCACTATGCTGAGCTTATCTTGAAGGCAGACTGGGAGGACAAGGTCTGCAGAATCAAACCGCATTTCAAACACAGAAGTGATAGGAAACAAGGTAACCCTCCCTCGGTTCTCACAGCTGCAGCTTCTGACACAGATTCATGTTGCAAAGCTACATTCCAAATTAATATATATAAACAGCCTGCAAATTACCAGGTTAAATGTTTCACTTTTACAGGTAAACACACCTGGGACAGTGACACAACGCTGTTGTCTTCATTGATGGCTTCATCAACAATTAACCGATTGGGCCTGTTCTTCTGCTTCAGAATAGCAGTCGATAAGTCATCCGCTTTAGAACTGGTGAAAAAAAACACGTTGAGTCTCAGTGATACTGCTCCCCACTTTCCTGTCACTCCCCTGTTTTCACCTCTGTTTCCTTACAGGTTTATTTGTTGTCTTGTCTTAGAGAAATAACAACTCTTTGTATTTCTTTCCAGGCACCAGCTGCACAATGAGTTCAAAGCACAATGTTTTCTGTTAGTACACAGAACTACTTTACTAGCCCCAAATGGAAACAGCTATGAAGCTACCTATGAAAAGAAGTGGTCAGTGAGATGCAGCTGACTAAGATTTGTTGCCTAAAAGAAGTTCTACATAGCCAAAGCCACCAAAATAAAAGCTCAAGTCTATTTGGTGGCAAATCCCTGATAAGCAGCAGTATTAATGGGCAATGCTGTAGCTTCCCTGACAGGAAGAGTTGTAAGAGTTCAACCTGGCAAGTCCTATCAGTTAAACCTGGCAAGCAATACCATGACTGCAGCCTTAGATCACTACATTATAAGAAACAGAACAGATAATTTGTCTTGACAAAATGGAATAAATCAACAGCACAGAAACAAGAGAAATGCAGATTAAATGTCCTCCTTCAAAAATCTAATACAGCAAACAATTCACTCTACAAAAGTAAAGTGAACCTGAAGAGCAAGCAATTCCCATGGGGTTCTTGGAAGCTGTACATCAGCTTGTCACAATGACAGCTGACTAGTTAAACTTTCCTTGGTGGGCACCTGACTACCTTCTCTCAGTATTCCAGATGCGCCAGTGTGTAAATTCAGAACACAAAAGTGCACTTTGTTTTGATTTTGACAGGGAAAATAAAGTGTCCCCTTGTCCTAAGCAAGTGGTACACATTAGCAAAAGCAGGAAGCTTTGTGGACAGCTGTGTTTCCTGTATAGTTTTGGTCTATTTTTCAGTCTTTTAGGGACGAAATACCAAGTAGTAGTCAAACCTTGACTGGAAATTGCACAGCAAGCAGCTCTGTACAAAGGCACATCACAACAGCAGTGCGTCAGTTGGCATGCTCACTGTTTAGAGCCTGTTTTAGAGAGCTGACATATGTACAGAGTGAACTCATGCCAGGACCTCTCACCTATCAAGAGAAGACTTCTCAAGACAAGCTATGCAGTATTGACTCCTTTATTTGACATGTAAAAGGGGAAACAGTGTCAAGTAAGTCTATGAAGGTATCCAATGTTGTGGACAGACAACATTATTTTAAGTGAACAAAATTAGCAATTGTAAAACGTGTCTTTCCTGGACTGACAGAACCAGGCAAGATGCCTTTGTACTTTCTTCACTTAAAAGTGCAAGTAAGACCTTGGCATCCATTCATTTCAATCTGAGATATCACTTTCTTTGAACCCAGCAAGACCCTAGAAAGGCTCCTGGACACATCCTAGAAGGAGCTCATGAATTCCATCTCCTTACGAGGAGAGACTGAGGGAGCTGGGTCTCTTTATAAAGTGATGTTTATAAATATGTAAAGGGTGAGTGTCAAAAGGAGGGAGTCAGGCTCTTCTTGGTGGCCCAATGACAGGACAAGGGGCAATGGGTGGAAGCTGAGGCACAGGAAGTTCCATGGAAACGTGAGGAACTTTTTTTCACTGCGAGGATGACAAACACTGAACAGGCTGCTCAGGGAGGGTTGTGGATGATGTAGATGATCTTTCAAGGTCCCTTCCGACCCCTAACATTCTGTGATTCTCGTATTCTGTGATCTTCAGCCTTAATTGTGGTTTTGGTAAGAGTCCTAAAACATCTGGGATTTCAAAGAAAACTGAGAGAGCAGTAAGAAAACGTCCAGTATGCTGTAAGGTCAGACAGGACCTTGTGTTCATCACAGTGCATAACACAAACAGTCTACCCGTGAGGACCCTGTCTCAGCATTGGCTCAAGGCCACTGAAAATTAATTTAGCAGATAGATTTTTACACTTCAGATAAGGCATAGCTGAAACAAACAATACTCTGTTCAGCCTGTTCGAAGTGTGAATAAAACTCACAGCCCGCTGCACAGGAGACACGGATCCAAAGGCTAAGAAACTGCTGCCAGAGTTTGGCTACATAAACTGTCAGTGAAAATAAGTGGCTATCCCTCGGGATGCAGAGGTTGGTGTGTAGTCTGAAAAAGCAGTCTCAGATACAGAGTGAAAATAGATGGAAAATGAACTGGGTAGCAAGTGGAAGCTTTTAGACAAAAAACATCCAAAACCCCCAAAACTATACAAATCTGAGAATAAGTCCAGGCATGACTCAACACACAACAGTGATGAAGAGTCTAAGAGCTCCACTGGTTCTGCTGAACACAAGAAAAGAAGTTTTAGTACTGAGGAACTGAGTCTGCATTTTCTTAAGAAAGAAATGAGAGCTGAATCAATGTTGGCAGTACCTTACTGCACTTAGAGCAATCAAAAAGCATGGAGACATTAAATATGGAATAAGGTCTCCAAGAAAAAGCATAAATAAATGTGTAGGATCAGCTTCAGCTACTGAACCTGACTGTTTTGAGAATAACACAAATATGTTACAAAATTAAATACCAGCTACCCACAGGAGAGTGATGTTACTTCTCCTACAGACAAGGGTCAGGACTTCAAGAGACAAGCATTAGCCATCTTTCAGTGGCAGTTTTAAGTATTATTACCATCACCATCTGCCCTCATTGCCTCTCTGTTAGAGGAGTTCCTCACACTGTAACTCAAATAATGAAGCAAAATACATCTGTACACCTCAATCAGCTTAGACAGTTCCCAACACCTGTGCATCACTGGGCCTGAACTTAAAACACTAGGCAGGAAAGCCTAATGCACAGGCTGGGGCTCTTGGCCATCAAACTTCCTATGTGTGCTAGTAAACTTTAGCAAAGGGCAAAGGCAAGCAGCTAACTTAAGTAATTTTTAAAGCTTCTCAGTGAGTTTCCCTGGCACAAATCCTTTAGAGATCATCTCCTCTGCTCATCCCTTTTGTCAGCTCCCTAACACACGGAATTTCCCTCTCATTCATTTCACTCACTCAACAAAGAGTCACAAAATGTAAGACATAGCTTAAGACCTGTTTTGAAATTCGGATATTCAAAGCCTGCATCAAGCCTGACTCTGAAGAGGTCAAAGGTGAGAACATAATCCTCAGCACAGCTAATGGCCACACTTGCATAAACTGAAGACATCAATAAAACTGAAGCAAATATGTACTGGCCCTGAAGATCAACAATAATGAGGTCCCTGTTCCCGTTCTTTTATCTCTCTCAGAAAAAGTAGTCCAGCAGCCTCAATTGATACAGTGAAGGACTACAAGGGAAACTTTTTACAACTTTTATCACTTTTTCTGCATTTCAGAACTTTCCTTCAGCAAAGGAATAATGCCTGGAGGTGATGCATTATGGTGCATAACATGAAAAGAGAGCAGAAAGGGATTACCAATTACAGATTATTTTGAAAACAACTAACAACCTCCAAAGCCCCATCTAAACTATGAAAATTTGTTCCTGCAAGCCTGTGCTAAAAATACAGCACAAAAAGACCCAAAGCAAACCCATCTGCAGTAATGAAAGTGAAAACAGACATGCCTTCCTCATGGTGGTGAGCCTTTTATTAATATCCTCATGAACTCATTTCTGAGACAAAACCTGACAGTGATTTCTTACCATGCTGAACATCCGCATTACAGACTGAACTGTTTTCCCCAAATGTTAAAAGAAAAAAAAAAATCCATTAAAAATTTTATCCATTAAAGCAAAGGAGTGAGCGACTTGACGACTGTAACCACTGAACGGGAAAAAGCATGTGACAACCGAGCAGCCAAGTTCATGCTCATGCTCCAAATGGCCAGTTCTCAAACACTGCTTCAAACAGGTAGGCACACGAAAATGAGCATCTCTTCAAAAACCACGGTCTCTTACCTCTTGCAACGCTACTTATTATGCTAAGGCTCAATTCGGCAAGATGGCTGCCAGGAGCACTGTCCCAAAAATGGCAACTGAAAAGGAACTTGTTTCCAGTCGCAAAGTAACTTTTCATAATTCAGGTATGCTGAAAGAAACTATGCTGAAGTAAAAATTTATTTTTAAAGGTACTGTTCACCTCACCCAGCTGCAAACTATGCCCCTGAAACCATCAATCCCATCAAGCTGACACTTTGCTGACTCAGTAGAACTGAGTGGGTCTAAATCTCAGAAGTTGCAAAAAAGAAAAGCAGAACTTCCGTAGCAGATACTAAAAGGTCCAAAAGTGTCTCTGCTAAGGAAAAAAAAAAAAATCACTTAAGAGTATTCTTGGGTTTGGGGAATTAGTTTCCATTTTCATCTCTCTCAAGATGTAACAGTGGCTTATGCACATGTGCTGGGAACCTAGAAGCCACTATTATTCAACTAATTTTTGAGGAGCACCGAAGCTTGGAACTGAAAACTGACTAGGGCAAGACATCGCAGGCAAAAATACAGCCGATTGCCTCAGCTGCCCCAGAGGCCAGCATGGCACAACATGTCTGCTTCTGTTCCTGCCAAGTCACTCACTAGCCTCGGCCCAGGGGCTGCTGCGAGGAGGAGGCTGGGACATGCCTCTTCCCCTTCCTCGCTGCTTCGCCAGCCGTTCTGGGGCCTGGAAGACAAAGCCCTCTCTGCCTGAGGCCTAGCCTAGGCTCTGGCCACGCTGGGGTACGGCAGGGAAACGGTCCCGTGGTCCGGGCTCAGCGGGAAGCGCTGCCCGGCCAGGCCTCGCCCCCCCGCCATGACTCGACACTTCCCGAGGAGGCCCGGTCGAGAGCGAAGTGGCGGGGGGGGGGGAGGAGGCGAGGAGCGGCCCATCACCCCCAGAACCGCCACCGCCTCCACCTCCCCAGGCCCTGCATGACACAACGGGATAGTAGGGCCGACATGGCTCGGGCCACGATGAGCTGAGACGAGGTAGGCTACGCCAGGCCGGGCCTGACCAGGCCCAGCGCCGCCGCGGCGGTCGGGCCTAAGCTGCGGCCTGCCAGTGGGCGCCCGCACTTACTCGGATCCCGAGGCCATGGCGCTGCTGGGGGGGGAGGGGCGAGGGGAGGCGGGCGGCGGCGGCTCTTCAGTGCGGGCGGGCGGAGGTGGCAGCCGGCGGCGAGTGTCCAGCAGTCGAACAGACGAATGCGACGAGCCCAAGAGCTTTGCGCTGACTGAACCTCAGAGCCGACTCATCGGATACGGGAGCTCCGCCCCGCGCCGCTTCGCCTGCCTAGCAACACACTGCGATGACCAATCGAAAATTCTGACCTGCCAGGGTCTCAGCCAATGGAAGAGGTGAACGAGGAGAGGTAATGAACGGGAGCGAGAGCGCCTACGCCCCGCCCTTCTCTCCTTTTCGCTTCCCAATCGTCACGAGATAAGCGCAACTCCTGCAAGCCAATCGCAGGGCGGTGCCTGCCGCGGCTCTTCTACCAGGCAACACCGCCCGAGCAGCCAATGGTAAAAATCCACCAATGGGAAGTTCCGCCCCGGCGGCTCCCCGCGATAGTGCTGCATCCCGATTGGCTAGCGTCCGACAAAAAGGAAGCGGGCGGCACAGCGGCAGCCAATCGGAAGGGCTGTGAAGGCCGCGCAGGTGGGTCTAGGGCGTCCTGCGGCAAGCAGGGACACTCCCGCGGGCCCGTCTGCCGTGCGCGGAAGGCTGCATGCGGGAGTTGCGCTTTGCTCTCTACCTGCACCCCCCCCATCCCTTTCCCCCCATTTATATATGGTTTCGGAGGGTGTACTTTTTCTTGATTGACAGGGCTGGACTCATCGACTCTCTCTTCACTGAGAGAGTCATTGGACACTGGAATGGGCTGCCCAGGGAGGTGGTGGAGTCGCCGTCCCTGGGGCTGTTCAAGACAAGGTTGGACGTGGCACTTGGTGCCATGGTCTAGCCTTGAGCTCTGTGGTAAAGGGTTGGACTTGATGATCTGTGAGGTCTCTTCCAACCTTGGTGATACTGTGATACTGTGACCACTACCTTCCAAGTCACCGTTCCGGCGTTCCCCATGGGATTCCTCCCACTCACACAGGACAGGGAGTGTGAGCCCATAGAAGTGTCAAGGTCACGACTACAAAAATTTGCTTTGGGGAAAAAGGTGCAGAAAAACTTAAGCGGAGATGAGGCTTTTATTAGGAAAGGAGATGCTGTCCACTCAGCCCTTTGGAATCCAGCTTTGTCCCACAGTCATTCTAGGCTTAAGAGAACTCTCAAAGCCTCTCGCAGGCAAACTTCAGCAGGAGGGGTTTGGGAGACAGACAAGGTTAGCTTGCAGGGTCCTGGTCTGCAGTCTCGAGGAAATCTTGCACGCTTCTGGCAAGGGATTCTCTGTGTGTGAACATCACCTGCTTCAGACAGGACACCAGGTACAAAGGGCAAGGCCTGAAAGAGAAGGGAGCATGACAGCAGCAGGGACAGCCTCAAAGTGGTCTGGCTATAAGAAGTGTGCTACTGCTGTGCTCTGCAGAGCCCCCAGCTCTGTCTCCTGCCTCTGTCCTCCCTTTTGGTCCAGGTCAGCTTTTTGATATCCAGAGAGTGCCTGCACAGGCACAGCCCATTGTCCCTCAAGGCAGACATGGGGGCCAAGCTCATCAGACACAATGGCTTGAAACAGGCTTTGCAGATGGAACTCTAATGTATGGCCAGCTGAGATTCCCACACATCCTTCTACACACCTTCCTTTCCCAGTCTCACCAGAGGAGCTCTGGGAGAACTTCTGCCAGTGAGTGGCTGCTTCCTGCTTTCGGTTCAGTTTCCACAAGGCCTCCACCAGGTAGGAGGCAGCAGCTGGGTCACCTGCAAGGCACAAAGGAGGATTCAGCCCTTAGCAGGGTAGAAGCAGGTCCTCAGAACTTCTGTGAGCTGTAGGGTGTTGCAAAAGCTCAGAAGCCAGACAAGGGAGGTGAGCAAGGAGAGATGGTGTAACAGGGAGGAAGCTGTCCCAGCTGCTTCAGTCTCTAATTAACCCTGGGGCTGGCAGCCAAGGCAGATGGCATAAGCCCTGCAGCACAGGCAGCTATACCTCTGTCTGGACATGGTTCGGTGTTCTCTTTCCACGCAGCTCTGCATCCCCAAAGGGAGAGAGCTGCAGTCAGGTCTTGGAACTAGCAAGCTGAACAGACCTTGGCAAAACTCATAGCCCTGCAGCACATCAGCATGGCTGGAGCACTGACAGAGGAAATAACCCCTAGGAGAAGTTCAGCTGTGACTGTGACATATATGCATCCCTGCTCCTTTCTCCTGGCAGTCCTCCATACCTAATCACTGGACTACCAGGCACAGACACGCTGCTTTCAAGGATGAAACAAGACTCCTAGCTCCTCTGTTGTGGCAAAGCAGACCCTGTCTGTAAGAGTGCTGGCTTCACCAGACTGGGGTTGGGCAGGGAGAGAAGAAGTTTCCAAACTCTCAGAGCACAGGTTATGGGCAGGGTTCTCATATACTCTTGCTCTGCTTCTCCAGGGAATCATCTCAGGTATTTAACATTGCCAGTAATCCTACTGTAATTCCAGAAATCTTATTAAGTATGGTCCAAAATATAAGACCTGAAGGAGTTTTTATATTAATCTGTTTAGAGTTTACATTTACCTATTCTAAAGCAATGTCTGGAAGCCAGAATAACAGGAACTAAATGTGTGTAAGCCAGGGAGTTAGAATAGAATAGAATAGAATAGAATAGAATAGAATAGAATAGAATAGAATAGAATAGAATAGAATAGAATCAATCAGGTTAGAAGAGACCTCCAAGATCATCCAATCCAACCTCTCACCCAGCCCTATCCAGTCAATTAGACCATGGCACTAAGTACCTTATCCAGTCTTTTCCAGAACACCCCCAGGGACGGTGACTCTACCACCTCCCTGGGCAGCCCATTCCAATGGCAAATCACTCTCTCTGTGAAGAACTTCCTCCTAACATCCAGCCAATGTTTGAGAGTTTGAGGGATGTTATGACCATACATCACAATCTGCTTCTACTTTGTGAATTGAAAGAGAAGACATTGGACTTTGCATTTAGAAGCTTGAGGCCTGCTTACTATGCAGGAGGAAAGCTGTCAAACAACAGTGTAACGTTTAGATGAAGGTAAATCTGTGGAATGCTTATCTAAGACAAGGAATAGATAATGGGAAACAGCCCAGGGATAGACCAGCTTGTTCCTGCAGACATGAGCAGAGGAACAGGGAAAAACAATCAAAAGAGCCTATGTGGAGATGAAAAATGCAACTAAGAGGAAGGCATTCCCAAGCCCCCTACCAGGGGAGACTGCTACATAAGGACAGGAGGAGCTGAGTGTAAATGAACAGAAAATAACATGAATATGTAGCAGCTAACTGTATATTAACTCTGCAAACTTGTGTTCAGATACACACACATTTCAAGAGGAAACACACCATGTGTCCAGTGCTGTGTCTAGCACTGCACATAAATTATTAAAGAATACCTGCTTAACAGATTTAGCTGTTGATTTTTCACTATTTCTCTGTATCAGACCTTTCTGCCTAAGACAGAAAAGCAGGACAACTTCGTGGAAATCCCAAAATGAGCCTCTTACCTGGAGAGATCTGCAAACCATGCTGGAAATCCAACAAGGCTTCCTTGTACTTCCCCAGCTCCAGGAACTGCATACCTCGCCCAATGAGAGAGAACAACCTGATCTTCTGGAGCACCTCCACTTCTGGCAGGAGATTCTCTGGCAGAGAGACACAACACACCTGGAGACAGCATCCTCCAGGCATTCCCTCCCTTGTCTCAGCAGGTTGAGCCATGTTAAGACAGCTAGCAGGCAACTCCAGTACCCACCACTGCCAAGCACACAAATCCAAACCCAGCCAGGCCCTGCACAGGTCCCAGCTGTGCAGTGTCCTACCTGTTGGTTCAGTGCCAGACCCACAAAGCTGGACTCGCAAGAGATCACCAAGGCACCTGCAGGCAGGAGGACAGAGGAGCTCTGCTGCCACTTCTGGGCGGGGAAGCCAGCTGCAAGTTGTCAGCCCCTGCCAGCCATTGCTGCCTGCTGAGGAGGACAGCCTTTCTCCCAATAAGGCTTTGTCACCTGCTGAATTGTGTTATGGCCTCCTTGCTCTCGCCCAGCTTGGCCCACGCCCAACCCTGGTGCAGGAATCCAGCTGCTCTCCAGGCAAGACAGCACAAACTCTCCTTTCCCTGGGACAGCCCTGCCTCTGGTGATGGGCACTCTGTCTGCTGCAGCGTCTCCTCTGGTCGAAGCATCCGTGGGATCAGGTCAGTTGTCCGGCTGATAACCTCCTCACACATTGTTATGGCATCCTGATGCCTCCCAGCCTGCTCCAAGGCAGATGCTGCTTCCAAGAATACCTCAGGAATCCTGGGCAAAGCTGAACTACCACCTAGGGGTACCTGGGGAGCAAAACCATTGGCAGCACAACCAGGCACAGAACTGCAGAGCACCCCACTGAGCAGAATGACTCTGTGCTTACTGAGAGCCTGAAGTTTAGGCCCAGTCCCAGACACACTCCTGATGAAGGCTGCAGAAGCTGTGAAGCACTACCAGCTCAGCAAAGTCACGGTGGCAAAGCCTTCTTGAGTGAAGGACATCCTAAACCAGCCTGACAGCTGCTCCTCAAAGGGAAAGGGAAGCAGTTTGTCCAAAGAGCAGAGGCACGTGTTCTCTACTGTAAATCCAAGGGCAGACATGCCACATGGCAGATTCTAGCTCTCACTTCACTTCCTTCACATCTCAACCTTGACACTGAACTCTGGAGCTCATGGGTGACACCTGGGACTGGGCCTTGGAATGAGCATTGAAACCCTGTCTACCAAGTCACCAAGAGAGTGCTTGCACCACAACACCCACCTGCTGCTGCAGTCCCTCCTGAAGCAGAGCTAGAAGATCCAGGTAATGTTCCACTGCATCAGTCACCCTGCAGTAGGGACAGGACATGTGCTGGAAGGAGCAGAGGGACTCCAAGAAGTGCCAGCATCCAGACAAAACCCGTATCAGCAGCCCACATGCTCTCCCTCTACCACACTCACTCTGGTTGCCATACTCATGCTTTGAGCAGACCTACAGCAGCAGTGAACTGGATTGTTACCAGGAGCACAGAGGACAACTACAAGAGCCCAAACAAGCAGCACCTTGCAAGCAGACCAGTGGTGCTCTTACCTCCCATCCTGCAAACACCGCTGTGCCAACAGGTACTTCACTTCAGAGGGGTGGTGAGGGCAAAGGAGAGAAGCTAGAACTGGCGTGTAGATGAGGTCCATTTGGATTAGGAAACACTGACTAGAGGAAGCAGCTGCTGGAGGTTTTTTGACCAAAGCCTGTGAAACAGGAACAGAAAATATGGTCAACACAATGACAGTCAAGCCCCAGGCAGCTGCAATCTCTTGCCACTTCTGGCATTTGGGGAAGCATGCAGATGGGCAGAATTGCAGCATTTCCTAAGCACAGCAACGCTGTTCTCACTTGCTGTAGCACAGCTGCTTCCAGGAAAAGCAACTAGGATCACACAAGGGATAGGCAGACTTCTGATCTCCCCACAGCATCAGGAGATTTGCAAGATCACCCAGATTACCTCAGGTTTTTAGTTCAAGGTGTTCTGGGGTGTCTGGAACACTATCTCCCATTGCAGTCACAGACCTAGTTAGACTGGATATGGGGCCATGTGTAACGAGACAGAGTCCTCCCCATTGCTGTGCTTGCACCTTACAGATTTCAAAAAGTTAGCTCGGTGCCTGCTGCTGTGACCTGCTCCTCCCAGACAGAGCAAGGCTGCTACTGCTAATATGCACTCACTCACAGCCACAATCTGCCTTTTAAAAGGCTGGTTTACTACTAGGTATTAAGAGGCTGCTACCTCTTCTCTCAGGCCGCTAAGAATTGAACTGCGACCCAGTGGTCTTGTCACATCCAAGTGCCAGCTGCAGAGCAGGAATTTCAGATCTCACTGAGCTTCTCCCTGACCACAGGCTTAATCACTGTAATCTTTGGGGAACCCTCCAGAGTCAAACAGCTTCCCTCAGGGCAGAAGCCTGCTTGAAGTTCTGTGCAGGCTTTGCTGGGAAAAAGTCAACTCAGAACTGTAGGAAGCGAACAAACCTCATAGAGCAGAGACAGGGCCTGCAGCTCCACATCAATCTCCCCCAGCTGATGGTACACTGCTGCTGCATGGGACAGGGCAGGAAGGCACTGGAAGTCTACCTGGAGGGCCCGTTTCAGGTGCTGAAGGGCTGTCTGAGGCTTGCCCTGGTTAGGTGAAAAGAGATGCATATTGCAAGAACGTACTTGTCGGCATGGCACCTGGGATAAAATGACTCTTTGTTCACCAGTGTGGTTAGGTGGTCATTCTCCACTTTACTTCCGTGATACAGTGACTTATCTGCTTTCTTAGAAGAGGCCTGCACAACTCACTTAGTTCAGGGTTGGTTACATATGGATAGCTCCAGTTGGTCCAGGGTTACAAGCATGGCATGAATAGGTGATTTAACCATAACATTCTGAGGGTCAGCTTCTAGGGCTGGCTAACTCTGCCCACATGCAGCTGGCACTCCACCCCCTGCAGCTGCATGTTGGGGGTGCTACCCAGAGCCTGGTATCTTAAGTCCCAGGATGTACTCAAGGACACTTCCCAGCATGGGTTGCTCATGTTTATCTTTTCATGTCCTCTAAATCTCTCTACACGTACTGGTGACATCTTTACTGTTCAGTGGAATCTGGATCCATGCTCTGCTTCCTCAGCAATCCCCAGAGGAAGGGCAGCGCCTTAGATCAAGGCAACCCTCTCTGCAGTGACCCTCAGCCAAAATCCCTGGATACATTTTGCAGCTGTCTGAGTCTGCTGCCACAAGGGCAACTTCTACTCAAGACCTCACCATCCTGCAGCATCCTAGGACCACACAAAGGCACTGTGGATGTCAGTCTAAACCTCCCCACCCTGTTCTAGTTTGCATTTCTCCTCTCTGGCCCTGCTAACAGCGGAGAGGCCCAGCCATTACCATTCGGTGAGTGCAGCAGCCAAGGCAGGTGTAAATCTGGGCCAGGACCTTCTTGGTACAGAATCCTCCTGCAGCCTCCTGAAGGAGGGAGAGGGCAGTGGACAAGTTCCCAGCATCCAGCTCCTGCAGCCCTAAGGGAGATCCAGCATCTCAGCTCTGTGGCTCCCCACTTTACACCCTACCTGGTCCCCAAGCACACATCCCTCTTCTTCCCAGGGCCAGAAGGACCTGCCCAATGCCCTCCTCACTGAGCAATACACAGCAGGATGGTGCCATGCTTTTAGCATTGGTATGACGGTGTTTCAAAAGAACAAGCCACTCAGTGGAAACATCTAGCAGAAACAATAACAGCTTCCAAGCCCAGAGACAGAGACTTCTGCCTTGGCACTGGTAGTGCTGGGCAGGTCCACCTGTGCATTCATCCACAGTGACAGCAGTGTGTATGTGGAAGGGAAACTTCTTCCAGCACATCTGGGACATGTCCCAGCAGGACACTTTGGGATGTTAATTGATGAATATTTATCTCAAATGGCATTTTCTTTTTTTTTTATTCCAATCCTTATTTCAAGCTTCCCTTTCAAACCACTCTCCCATGTCTACATCCTGCTCACATCCACCACATCCCCGATGGAAGTGTTATCACCACCCTAATAAGTTTTCTGAGAGGTCTGTGGGCAGGAGCTCCTCCTTGCAGGAATGCATTACATCAGCCTGAGCACAGTGAAGTGGTGCTGGCTCCCCCCAGAGCTGCTGGAGTTAGTAAGACAGTGAGCAAGAGAAAACCGCTAGTGACAGAACGCAGCAGTCAGATAACATCAATGATGTGACACCAGGCTACAAAGCTGCACAGCAGCTTTGTGTGGCTCCTGCAGCACTGAAATCAGACGAGAACAATATGCTTGCAATGAGGCAGCTGCTGGAAGATGGAAGACACAAAAATCCTCCTAAATAACCTTCCAGCTTTCTGCTTTCTATGAGGTCACTGAAGGACCCAGACACCTACCTGAAGAAACAGGCAGAGGAACTGTGTGACAGTGCAGAGGAAGGTCTAGCTGGATAATAAAGCAGAGAAGCTCTTTGGATATTAAATGGCAAAACTGAGCCCTAGAGGCTAAGCCCAGGCTCTCTTCCAAAAGAACAGCCATGAAAACCCCAAAAGCTGTTGGTTTGGGGAAGAGAAGCCAGAATGAGGGCAGAGGTGGAGTCCTGAGATGAGAGAGCAGTGGGAAGGTGTGCTGGCCTGAGCACTCCCTCAACACAAACCTTGCAGGAATGCTGCTGTGGTGCAGAGCATCTCTTTTAAGTCCTCAGTGCTCTGTGTAAGTGGCAGAGAAGTTTCTTCAGCAGGTAGTTGCCATGCCTTGAGCAGGGAGAGGAGTTCATTCTCCCCTTCACTGCAGTGAGCTCTTCCCAGGTCCTGTAAATACACAGAGGGAACAAAGAAAGCAGGAAACACTGATTCCAAGATACAGGGAAAGACAGGTCTCATCAAAGCCTTCAACAGGGAGCCTTCAACAGAAAGCAACAAAGCTCACTCTGCTGACATTACTGTCCTACCACCTCCTCACTTCAGTGCCAACACCCTTGCTGCAGTGATGCCTGCCTGGCCCGGGGCAGCACCACCTTGCCTCAAAGCAAAGTGTGTCTTGAAGGCCAGAGGGCATCTGGAACAGTGGGACTCCTCATCAGCCTCACAATCAGCAGGGAAGGTTCCTCTAAGCCCACAGCTTGCAGCTTGCTGCCTACAGAGGCTGCAAGTCTACATGCAGCCCCCCTTCCTGCCTGCTGAAGTCTCCTGACTAGCACCTTGAGGTCCATGGCTTTGACAGGCAGGAGATAATTTGTGGCTCATTAACACACTCAGGGTCATTAGTCTATGATGGGATGCCAGAGAGAGGATTATTGGGCTGATGGAGCAGTGCTGATGGGTTCAGGTCCTCAGATACCACAGCAACATTTTGCAGAGTTGGGTTTATGACAAACAGCATTTATGGCAACTCTTCCTCCCTTAGCAAACCTGTAGGTATTTAGATCTACATGGATTCTCCAGTGCAGGTAACCAGGAGCTGCACAGCACCCAAAGGTGCCCATACCTCAGCGTGGCTCAGGAGCCGGACGAGGATGGTGGTGCTGCTCAGGCGGCTGGCTGACAGCCACCACGCTGCTTGCAAGACCCCTAGTCGATGCAAAGGGGCCTGCAGCTCCTCTGCAGTTACCTCCTGCAGCACCTTCTGCCACAGCTCTTCAGTGCTAAGACCGTGGCCACAGTTCCCACAGGCTTCCAGAACTGAAAATAAACAAACAGAAAAACGCAGTCATGAGACAGTAGGTTGCTGCTTTGTAACAGATACGGTCCCAGAAGGAAAGAAAGCCTCAAGCCCAAGCTCCCTGTAGCAAGGGAAGGACTGGGATTATAGGGCTGGCCTGGTCTCAGCAGCACAGAAATTAAGCTCTCAGAGAGGTTAACAGTGACACACTTAGGGAACAACACAGTACAAATCCAGCTCTGAGTTGTCCTGAGGTTACTTGCCTCCAGACCAGCATGTACATGGAACTGCTGGAGCGGGTCCAAAGGAGAGCCACGAAGATGATCAGAGGGCTGGAGCACCTCTGCTATGAGGACAGGCTGAGAGAGTTGGGGCTCTTCAGCCTGGAGAGGAGAAGGCTTCGAGGAGACCTTATAGTGGCCTTCCAGTATTTGAAGGGAGCCTACAGGAAAGCTGGGGAGGGACTATTTACACGGTCTAGTAATGTTAGGACGAGGGGGAATGGGTTTAAGCTGGAAGAGGGGAGATTTAGACTGGATGTTAGGAGGAAGTTCTTTACAGTGAGGGTGGTAAGGCACTGGAACAGGTTGCCCAGGGAGGTTGTGGATGCTTCCTCCCTGGAGGTGTTTAAGGTCAGGCTGGATGAGGCCTTGAGCAACCTGCTCTAGTGGGAGGTGTCCCTGCCTGTGGCGGGGGGTTGGAGCTGGATGATCCTTGAGGTCCCTTCCAACCTAAACCATTCTATGATTCTATGATTCTATGTACCAACACTGCAGGTCCCTGTCTGGCCTGTAGCCTATTTCACTGAGTTTATGTTGCAGCCAGTGCACCATAATTACAGAAAATGCTCATTTTCTATTGTCACTAAAGCTTTCTAGATACTTGGCACCTTATGTCTTGAGAAGTCTCACTTCCATCAAGCCCGTCCCTGTACATGGCAGCAGGCAGATGCACATTGCCATGGCACCTCCTGCCCTTCCAGGCAGAGGTAGGTTTCCCTGCTCACAGCCTTCCACTAGCTCTTGCCAGTCACTGCACATCTCCAAAGCACAGAGAATGATCTCCTTACCCCTGAGGAGTCCCTGGTGTATTCCTTCGACAGCAGAGTCAGATGTTCCCACAGTAAAAAGCAGGAAGTTGTAGAGTATGGTAAGCTCCAGAGGCAGGGTGGGGAGAGCAGGTGGCAGCCCTGTGATCACAGTCAACCCAACAAAAGAGATGAATTGGCTAGGAGAAACTCAACCACTATCTACAGCAAGGTGTCATTATCTAGCTTTGTGACAGCAGAAGTGCCCTAGCAAGTATTTTGTTGTTGTTGTTGTGAGATTTAACAGCTTGGAAGCTACCGTACTTAGAGGGACAGCAGGTGTCACTTCTGCAGCTGTCAGCACTACCTTAGACATCCATTAGTTACCCAGGTGCTGCAGTCCTCCAGGACCATCACCTTTCAGCTCTCCTAAAAGAGCATAAATAACCTAGCCTCTTCCAGTGCACATCCACCCTTTTCCACCAGTTTCTCATGCTAGTATCTCTCTCCCCTTCCCTCACATCAGACTTCCTCTAAACTGCAGTTGTGGCAGAGAGCCCCTTCCCCATCTTCCCATGACAAAGTTTGCCTCATTTTTCACAGAACCCCCAAACCTATCCCCCAGCAAGATTTGAGGGCTGGGCCTTAATAGCTTTGCAGGCCCAATTCAGATTAGGCCAACAAGAAACCTGTCACCCTGGTTCATCCCAATGAGACACATCCTGGAGTTCTGAAGGAATTGGCTGATGCAGTTGCAAGGCCACTCTCCATAATATTTGAAAAGTCCTGGCAGTCAGGTGAAGTCCCTGGAGACTGGAAGAAGGGAAATATTGCACACATCTATAAAAATTACAAAAAAGAGGACCCTGGAAATTACCAGCCTCACATCTGCCTGGGAAGATCCTGTAACAGATCTTCCTGGAGCTATACTGAAACACATGGGGGACAGAGAGGTGATTCAAGACAGCCAGCATGGCTTGATCGAGGGCAAGTCCTGCCTGGCCAACCTAGTGGCTCTCTCCGATGGTGTAACTTTTTTGGGTATCAGATAGTGACAACACTAGGGGTAATGGAGCAAAGGTGGAGGTGGGGAGATTCAAACTGGATGTGAGGAGGAAGTTCTTCAGCATGAGAGTGGTGAGAGCCTGGAATGGGTTGCCCAGGGAAGTGGTTAAGGCCCCATCCCTGGAACGTATTGAGTTCTGTGCAGGGGTGGATGAGAGGCAAGCCAAGAGCTTGTGGGGGAGAATTAAGTGACAAGCTAGCATGGGTGATGCTGCTGTAGGTGTTTATTACAGCCCAGTAGGTGTTTATTACAGCCCACCTCATCAGGACAAGGAAGTTGGTGAGGCCTTCTACAAGCACCTGACAGCAGCCTCACGATCACAGGCCCTGGTTCTCATGCGGGATTTTAGCTAGCCAGATGTTTGCTGGAAGGTCTACTCAGCCAGCCACAGTCCAGGAGGTTCCTCCAGTGCATTGATGATAGCTTCTTGATGCAAGTGGTGGATGAGCCAACTAGGAGAGGAGCGCTACTGGACCTGGTACTCACCAGTGAGGAGGGTCTGGTTGAAGCAGTGAAGGTTGAGGGCAGCCTTGGCTGCAGCAATCATGGAACAGTGGAGTTCAGGATCTTGTGCAGCAGGAACAAAATTCCAAGCAGGATCATAACCTTGGACTTCAGCAGGACCAGATTTGGCCTTTTCAAGCAATTGCTAGGGGAGATCTCATAGAACAGAGAACTAGAAGGTAAAGGGAGCCATGATAATTGGATAACATTCAAGGACCACTTCTTCCAAGCTGAGGATCAGAATATTCCAATGGGTATGAAATCAAGACAGTGAGCCAGGAGACTTGCATGGTTAAAGTAGGGAACTGATGAACAAACTCAAGTGGAAGAAGAGACTCTACAGATCCTGGAAGGAAGGGCTGGGCACTTGGGAATAATTACAAGACTGTTGTCAAAGGATGTAGAGAGGCTAAGGCCTTCTTGAAATCAAAGCTTGCAAGAGAGGTCAAGGACAGCAGAAAGGGCTTCTTTAAATATACTGCAGACAAAACTACACTAGAGGCAATGCAGGCCCAGTGCTGAATAAGGTGGGTACCCTGGCTACAGAATAGAAAAGAGGGCTGAGCTACTGAATGTCTTTTTCATCTCTGTCCGTACTGCTGGAGACTGTCCCGAGGAGCCCCATACCCCTGGTGCTCCAGAGGAAGACATGACAGAGGAGGAGTTTTCCTTGGTTGGTGAGGATTGGGTTAGGAATCAGTTAAGCAACCTGGACATCCCTAAATCCATGGGTCCTGATGGGATGCACCCACGCACGTTGAGGGAGCTGGCAGAGGTCATTGCTAGACCACTCTCAATCATCTTTGGCAAGTCATGGTGAACAGCAGAGATGCCTGGGGACTGGAGGAAGGCAAATGTCACTCCAGTCATCAAAAAGGGTAAAAGGAAGGACCCAGGAAACTACAGACCAGTCAGCCTCACCTCCACCCCAGAAAGTAATGGAGCAACTTACCCTCTGTGCTGTTCTTAGGCATATCAAGAACAAGAGGGTCATTAGGAGCAGCTAACATGGTTTCACCAAGGGGCAGTCATGTCTGACCAACCCCATAGCCTTTTATGAGGACACAACCAGGTGGGCAGGTGATGGTAGAACAGTGGATGTGGTTTATCTTGACTTCAGTAAAGCATGTGACACCATTTCCCACAGCATCCTTACAGCTAAACTGAGTCAGTGTGGTCTGGATAGTTGGGTAGCAAGGTGGATTGGGAACTGACTGAAGGAACGACACAAAGCCATGTGGTGTGGCAGACATGCTGGATAGAAAGGATGCCATCCAGAGGGACGTTGACAGGCTGAAGAGCTGGGCCCATGCCAACCTCTGAGGTTCAACAAGACCAAATGTAGGGTCCTGCATCTGGGTTGGGGCAATCCCAGGTACTGAACTGATACAGGCTGAGCAGTGACTGGCTTGAGAGCAGACCTGAAGGACCTGGGGGTGCTGGTGGATGAGAAGGTCAATATGGGCTGCAGAAAGCAGCTCTTGATGGCTTGCATCAAGAGAAGTGTGGCCAGCAGGTCAAGAGAAGTGATTCTCCTCCTCTACACTGCTTGCTCTCATGAGATCCCACCTGGAGTACTGTGTCCAGTTCTGGAGCCCCTATTGCAGGAAAGATATGGATGTGCTGGACCATGTCCAGAGAAGGATGACAAGAATGATCAGAGGGCTGAAGCACCTCTCCTGTGCAGACAGGCTAAGAGTTGTGATTGTTCGGTTTGGAGAAGGCCCCAAGGAGACCTTACTGTGGCCTTCCAATATCTGAAGGGGGCCTATGAAAAAGCTGGTGAGGGACTTTTCAGGGTGTCAGGTAGCCATAGGACTCAGGTGAATGGATGCAAGCTAGAGGAGGGTGGATTGAGATGAAATGTAGGAAGAATTTCTTCACCGTAAGGGTTGTGAGACGCTGGAACAGGTTGCCCAGGGAGGTGAGCAGCACCCATCCCTGGTTGTTTTTAAGGCTGGGCTGGATGTGGCTCTGGGCAACCTGATCTAGTGGAAAGTGTCTCTGCCCAAGACAAGAGGGTTGGAACTGGATGACCTTTGAGGTCACTTCCAACCCTGACAATTCTGTGATTCTGTGAAAGAAGTCAGAGAGTTGTGATCAATGGGAAAGAGCCCAGTTGGAGGACTGTGTCTAGTGGAGTGCTTCAGGGGTCCATGCTGGGACTAGTACTGTTCAATATATTCATCAATGAACTGGGTGAGGAAACAGAGTTCACTGTCAGCAAGTTTGCTGGTGACACAAAACTGGGATCAGTGGCTGACATACCTGAAGACTGACTGACATTCAGCAGCACCTGGACAGGCTGGAGAGTTGGGCAGGGAGAAATTCAATGAAATCCAACAAGGGCAAGTGTAGAGTCTTGCACCTGGAAAAGGCCAATCTCATGTACCAGTATAAACCAGACTGATCTGCTGGAGAGCAGCTTTGGGGAAAGGGCCCTGAGTGTCCTGCTGGACAACAGGATGACAACGTGCCAGCAATGTGCTCTTGCATCCAAGGCGGCCAATGCCATTCTGAGGTGCCTTAGAAGGGCTGTGGTTAGTAGATCAAAAAACGTTCTGGTTCTCCTTTTCTGCTCTGGTGAGGCCACATCTGGAATAGTTCCCAGTTCTGGGACCCCTCAGTTCAAGAAAGAGCACTGATTGAAAGAATCCAATACAGAGCCACAGACACAACTAAGGCAGCAGAACATCTCCCTTTGAGAAAAGGACGAGGGAGCTGGGTCTCTTCAGCTTGGAGGAGACTGAGGGGTGACTTCATTAATGTTTATAAACACGCAGAAGGTGAGTGTCAGGAGGACAGAGCCAGGCTCTTCTCAGCGATGTCCAATGACAGGATAAGGGGCAATAGGTGCAAACAGGAGCACAGGAGGTTCCACATGAATGTAAGGCAAAACTTAGTCACTGTGAGAGTGGCAGAACAGGCTGCCCAGAGAGGCTGTGGAGTCCCCTTCTCTGGAGATATTCAAAGCCCACCTGGATGCATGCCTATGTGACCTGCTCTAGCAGAAGAGTTGGACTGAGCCTTTTGGTCCAAGCCCCTAACATTCTGTGATGGTACAGCACGGGCAGGGCGGCCTGGGCTGTCACTCACCCCGCATCCTCAGGAGGAGTTCGCCGAAGCCGTCTCGCTGCTCTCGCAACACCCGCGCCGCAACTTCGCCGCGCCCCGAGCACCGAGCTACCTGTAAGGGAAAGTCACCCACCGGCTTGGCCCCGGGCAACACTATTCCCAAGGCACCCGTCCCGGAGACAGCACGGCCGTGGGACAGGACAGCTCAGGAAGCAGGGAGAAACGGGGAAGGAGGAGGAAAGGGAAGAAGAGAGCCGGGGGGAAGGGACAGAAGCCATCGCACCCGCCAGCGGCTGGCCAGGGCTTGGCTCTCGGCAGCCCATGCCCGCAGACAGCCGGGCTCAGAAGGCTCCCTGCGCCGCCGCTTCATAGCCGCCGCCATCAGCTGCCCCGCGCCTCTCCTCTCCCGCCGCGGTCTCGCCGATTGGCTGGCGTCCGCAGAGCCGCTGCCACCATTGGCGGGCGAGACACCGCGGAAGCGACGATCGCCAGCGCAGTAACCAATTGTGGCGAGAGCCAGCAGCCGCACGGCCAGAACGGTGGCGGCCAGGAAAGACCAAATCTCGTCGGTAAGCGAAGCCGCTTCTGACGGCACTGGGAAAGAATCACAGAATCAACCACGTTGGAGTAGACCTCCAAGATCATCCAGTCCAACCTAGCACACAGCCCTATCCAGTCAACTAGACCATGGCGCTAAGCGCCTCATCCAGTCTTTGCTTGAACACCTCCCTGGGCAGCCCATTCCAGTGGCAAATGACTATTTCTGGGAAGAACTTCCTCCTAACATGCAGCCTAGACCTCCCCCAGACACAACTTGAGACTGTGTCCCCTTGTTCTATTGCTGGTTGCCTGGCAGAAGAGACTGACCCCCACCTGGCTACAGCCTCCCTTCAGGTAGTTGTAGACAGCAATGAGGTCACTCCTGAGCCTCCTCTTCTCCAGGCTAAACAATCCCAGCTCCCTCATAGGGTTTGTGTTCCAGGCCTTTCACCAGCTTCATCGGTCTTCTCTGGACACGTTCCATCACCTCAACATCTCTCTTGAATTGAGGAGCTGTTATGGAGGCAGGAATTAATTTGGCCGAGTCAGGAATTTATAAAAATAGAGTTATTTTATTTCCC